>CAUYLG010017041.1:0-14057 GCA_963573385.1 Cacajao melanocephalus
ACAAATATTTACAGAACTCTCCACCCCAAATCCATAAAACATACATTTTTCTCAGTATCACATTACACCTATTTTAAAAGTGACCACATAATTGGAAGTAAATCACTCCTCAGCAATTGCATAGCATTTCACAGGTTTAAATAAAACACTGGTTGGCTGCTTGTTTATTATTTTCATCCCTTATTCTTTCCTGTCTCCATTGTTAAGCACAATTATTGGCATAAAAGAGGTTTTTAATACCCATTTTTAGACTGTATTCTAGCCTGGGCAATAGAACAAGAATCTCGTTCTCTCTCCCTCTTTCTCTTCCTGTTTCTTTCTCTCTTACATTATTTTTTTTCTTCTCACTTTCTTTCCTCTCTTTTTCTTTCTATCAAAAACAAAAAAAAAATAATAAATAAAAAAATAAAGACTTCTGAGGGAAAAAAAAGGGGGGTGTTTGTGGGCTAGGGCAAGAGGCATGCATTATATTCTTCTTACCACCTAAACTGTTATTCAGATTCCCACATTTTGTTCAATCAGGAATGGAATCTCAATGCTGTGTACCCGCTGGGACCAGTTCTTGAGTTAAGGACACCAGCTATACCCTCCCTTCACTGCAACCATCTTTCTACATTGAAGCAGATACTGTGAAAAGATATGCATGTGCATATGGGGAAAGATGGGAAGAGGGACTGAGGAAGAGAGCAGAGAGTGGCGATGGCAAAGAATCTCCTGAGATACCAAGCATCAAGTCCAGTCATGGGAGCAGAGGCAGGAAAAATGTCTGTTTCCACACATGCTAGTTGTTGTATTTTGTTTCATTTTAAAAACAAAACTATAACACAGTGTCATTAAATCACAGCAGCAGGCAGTGGTGACAGGAGGAAGATGCCACCTTGTGACTACATTATGACTGTATTTGTAAGAGTATCTCTCTGCCGTGAATTGAACAAAGACATTCTCTCACACACAGAGGTTGGGAACATCTGCCACCCTAAGTGTTTCTTTTTTAAAAAATTTCCATCGGTTTGTGGGGAACAGATGAGTAAGTTCTTTAGTGATGATGTGTGAGATTTTGGTGCACCCATCACTTGAGCAGTATACACTGAACCCAATTTATAGTTTTTAATCCCTCACCCCCTTCTCACCTTTCCTCCTGAGTCACCAAAGTCCACTGTGTCATTCTTATGCCTTTGCATGCTTATATCTTAGCTCCTCTTCATGAGTGAGAACATACGATGTTTGTTTTTTCCATTCCTGAGTTACTTCCCTTAGAATAATAGGCTCCAATCCCACCCAGGTTGTTGCGAATGTCATTAATTTATTCCTTTTTATGGCTGAGTACTATTTCATCATTCACAGTTTCTTATCCACTCATTGATTGATGGATATTTGGGCTGGTTCCACATTTTTGCAATTGCAAATTTTGCTGCTATAAACATGCCTGTGCATCTCTTTCGTATAAAGACTTCTTTCCCTCTGGGTAGATAGCCAGTAGTGGGATTGCTGGATCAAATGGTAGTTCTACTTTTAGTTCTTTATGGAATGTCCACAGTGTTTTCCATAGTAGTTGTACTAGTTTACAATCCCACCAACAGTGTAGAAGTGTTCCCTGCTCACTGCATCCACCACAACATCTATTATTTTTTGATTTTTTGATTATGGCCATTCTTGCAGAAGTAAGGTGGTATCGCATTGTGGTTTTGATTTGCATTGCCCTGATCATTAGTGATGCTGAACGTTTTTTCATATGTTCCTTGGCCATTTGCATATCTTCTTTTGTGAATTGTCTATTCATGTCCTTAGCCCATTTTTTGATTGGATTGTTTTTTTCTTGCTAATTTGATTGAGGTCACTGTAGATTCGAGATATTAGTCCTTTGTCAGATGTATAGATTGTGAAGATTTTCTCCCACTCTGTGGGTTGTCTGTTTACCCTGCTGTTTATTTTGCCATGCAATAGCTCTTTAGTTCAATTAAGTCCCAGCTATTTATCTTTGTATTTATTACACTTGTTTTGAGGTTCTTGATCATGAAATCCTTGCCTAAGCCAATGTGTAGAAGGGTTTCTCTAACGTTATCTTCTAGAATTTTTATAGTTTCAGGTCTTACATTTATGTCCTTAATCCATCTTGCATTGATTTTTTGTATAAGGGAGAGATGAGGATCCAGTTTCATTCTCCTACATGTGGCTAGCCAATTATCCCAGTACCATTTGTTGAATAGGGTGTCCTCTCCCCACTTTATGTTTTTGTTAGCTTTGTCAAAGATCAGTTGGCTGTATTTGGGTTTATTTCTGGGTTCACTATTCTGTTCCATTGGTCTATGTGTGTATTTTTATACTAGTACCAAGCTGTTGTGGTGATTATGGCCTTATTGTGTAGTTTGAAATCAGGTAATGTGATGCCTACAGACTTGTTCTTTTTGCTTAGTCTTGCTTTGGTTATGCAGGCTCTTTTTTGGTTCCATATAAATTTTAGAAGTGAAATTATTTTTTCTAATTCTGTGAAGGATGATGGTGGTATTTTGATGGGAATTGTATTGAATTTGTAGATTGCTTTTGGCAGTATGATTTTCACAATATTGATTTTACCCATCCATGAGAAAGGGATGTGTTTCCATTTGTTTGTGTTGTCTATCATTTCTTTCAGCAGTACTTGGCAGTTTTCCTTGTAGAGGTCTTTCACCTCCTTGACTAGGTATATTCCTAAGTTTTTGTTTGTTTGTTTTTTGTAGCTATTGCAAAATGGGTTGAGTTTTTTATTTGATTCTCATCTTGGTCACTGTTGATGTATAGGAGAGTTACTCATTTGTGTACATTAATTTTGTATCCTGAAACTGAATTCATTTATCAGTTCTAGGAGCTTTTTGGAGGAATCTTGAGGGTTTTCTAGGCATAGGGTCATATCAGAAAACAGCGACATTTTTTCTTCCTCCTTACTGATTTGGATGCCCTTTTTTTCTTTCTCTTGTCTAATTGCTCTGTCTAGAACTTCCAGTAATATGCTGAATAGAAGTGGTGAGAGTGGGCAACCTTGTCTTTTTCTAGTTCTCAGAGGGAATGCTTTCAACTTTTCCCTATTCAGTATCATGTTGGCTGTGGGTTTGTCACAGATGACTTTTATTACATTGAGGTATGTCCTTTGTATGCCAATTTAGCTGAGGGTTTTAATCACAAAGGGGATGCTGGATTTTGTCAAATACTTTTTCTGCATCTATTGAGATGATAATCTGGTTTTTGTTTTTAATTCTGTTTATGTGCCGTGTCACATTTATTGACTTGTGTACGTTAAACCATCCCTATATTCCTGGTATGAACCCCGCTTGATCATGGTGGATTATATTTTTGGTATGTTTTTGGATTCAGTTAGCCAGTATTTTGTTAAGGATTTTTACATTTGTGTTCATCCAGGATATTGGTTTGTAGTTTTCTTTTTTGTTATGTCCTTTCCTGGTTTTGGTATTAGGGCGATATTGGCTTCATAGAATGAGTCCCTGTTTCTCTATCTTGTGGAATACTGTCAATATGATTGGTACCAATTCTTTGAATATCTGGTAAAATTCAGCTGTGAATCCATCTGGTCCTGGACTTTTTCTGTTGTTAATTACCATTTTTATTACCATTTCAATCTCGCTGCTTGTTATAGGCCTCTTCAGGGTATCTTATTCTTCCTAATTTAACCTAGGAGGGTTTTATCTTTCCAGGAATTTATCTATCTCCCCTAGATTTTCTAGTTTAGGCATGTAAAGGTGCCCATAGTAACCTTGATCTTTTGTATTTCTGTGGTGTCAGTTGTCACATCTCCTATTTTCTCTTTGGGAAGACATGATTGGTTTTGAAATGTGTAAAGACATGAATTTGGGAGCAGCAAGGAGCAGAATAATATGGTTTGGCTCTGTGTACTCACCCAAATCTCATCTCAAAATGTAATCCCCAGGTGTTGAGGAAGGGACCTGATGGAAGGTGATTGGATCATGGGGCTTGTTTCCCCCATGCTTTTCTCATGTTAGTGAGTGAGTTCTCATGAGATTTTTATAAAGGGCACAAAGACACACCCGAGACTTTGGGTAATTTGAAAAGAGGTTGGGCGAAGATGCTTATGCCTGTAATCCCAGCACTTTGGGAGGCTGAGGTGGGCAGATCACGAGGTCAGGATATCGAGACCATTCTGGCTAACATGGTGAAACCCTGTCTCTACTAAAAGTACAAAAAATTAGCCAGGCCTAGTAGCACGTGCCTGTAGTCCCCAGCTACTTGGGACACTGAGGCAAGAGAATTGCTTGAACCAGGGAGGCAGAGGTTGCAGTGAGCCAAGATTGTGCCATTGCACTCCAGTCTGAGCAGCAGATCGGACTCCATCTCAAAAAAAAAAAAGATGTTTAATTGAGTCACAGTCACTGGGGAGGCCTCAGGAAACTAACAATCATGGTGGAAGGGGAATCAAGCATGTCATATGATGGCGGGTGAGAGGGAGTGTGTCTAAGAAGAGCTCCTTATAAAACCATCAGATCTCAAGAGAACTTGCTCACTATCACAAGAACATCATGAGGGAACCACTCCCATGATTCAATTACCTCCCACCAGCTCCCTTCCTCAACACCTGGGGATTACATTTTGAGATGAGATTGGGTGGGGACACAAATGATTTCTGCCTTAATATAAATATTTACCCAATAGCCATTCAGGAGTAAGTTGTTCAATTTCCGTGTAGTTGTATGGTTTTGAGTGAATTTCTTGGTCTTGAGTTCTAATTTGATTGCACTATGGTCTGAGAGACTGTTATGATTTCAGTTCTTTTGTATTTGCTGAGGAATGTTTTACTTCCAATTATGTGATCAATTTTAGAGTAAGTGCCATGTGGCAATGAAAAGAATGTATATTCCGTTGTTTTGGGGCAGAGTTCTATAGATATCTATCAGGTCCACTTGATCCAGAGCTGAGTTCAGGTCCTAAATATCTTTGATAATTTTTTGTCTCAATGATCTAACACTGTCAGATGGCAGCCTGCTCCTTCCTCTGGAAGCTCCATCCCAGAGGGGTACTGACCTGTTGCCAGCCTGAACATGCCTGTAGGAGGTAGTTGGAGACTTCTGTTGGGAGGTGTCACCCAGTCAGTAGGAGCAGGATCAGGGACCCATTTAAAGAATCACTCTGGCAGTTTTTGGTAGAGCAGGTGTGCCGTGTTGGGGATCCCTTCAGCCCCAGATCAGTATGGGCTCTGCAGGGACCGCAGGCTGGACTGACTGAGAAACTCTAACAGCCAAGGTGGCAGCCTGTCCTGCCCCCTAGGCACTCCATTCCAGGGGGAAGTTAAAGCTTTGTTGGCTTTAGAACATGGGTGGGGAATGGCTTGAGGTCCCAGCTGTGAGGACCTGTCCCATGAGAAGGAGTAGATCAGGGGTCCCACTTAAAGAAGCAGTCTGGCCATGATCTGGCACTCTGGAGACTGTTTCTCATCTGGACCATTTGGAGTCTCCAAAGCCAGTGAGCTGGAAAAGTTGAGTCAACCAAACCATGGAGACGGTGGCCGCCCCTCCCTGCAGGAGCTCCATCCCAGGGAGAGGTCAGAGATCTGTCCATATAAAACTTGCTGGGAGTGCTGTAATCCCAGCAGGGAGGTCCTGCCCATTGAGAAGATGTGGATTGGGGTTCTGTTTAATGAAGCAGTCTGGCCATGATCTGGCAAAGCTGCATTGGGGGGACCCTTCCTCGTCTGTACCATTTGAGGTCTCCAAAGCCAGTGGGCTGGAAGGCTGAGTCGACCAAACCACTGACATGACAGTTGCCCCTCCTGCTGGGAGCTCTGTCTCAGGCAGGCTCCACTCTATTGTCACTGGCTGGCTGGAATTCCAAGCCAGTGGGTCTTATCTTGTGAAGTGCCCTAAAAGTGAGACACACAGAACAAGGCTGCTTGGCTCCCTAGATTCAGCCTCCTTCCTAACGATATGTACAGACCTTCCACCTTGCCAAGGATCCTAAGGCCGAATATGTAAAGCTCCTGGGTCTCTGTGCATGCCTGAGCGGCTGTTCTGCCGAGATTCCACACAGCTCTGTGTGTAGGGCCCAAGGCCCTGGTGGTGTGTGCTCACAAGGGGATCTCCTGATGCAGAGGTCGCAAAGATCCATGAAAGAAGCATGGTTGCACAATCACTTACGGCTTCCCTTGGCTGGGGATGGGGGTTCCCTTGTCCCTGTGCCACTCCCAGGTAGGCCATCGCTCCACCTACTTTTCTTTCTTATCTGCCTCATCAGTCCCAATGCAATAACCTGGATTTTTCAGTTGCAGGGACTGTATTCACTGACCCCTTATTCTGTTTTGTAAATAGAGCTTTTGCAGATATAATTTTCCATTAACTAAATCTTATGTGTAGTATCATTAGTATTTTCTAAACAACTTATAAATGGAGTTTTATTTTCCTCTTTGGCCCAGAAATTATTGAAGTAATGATGTGTTTTATTTTTATGTTGTTATTTTAACTCCAAGTGTTTATTTGTATGTTTTGTTGACCAATTTAATTAATTCCTGACTTTATTTCATTGGGGTTAAAAACAGGCCGGTACATCTTCTGTTCTTATTGAAATTTCTTGTGGCCTGCTATAGGACATGCAGTAAAACATACCATTAGATTTTGGGAAAAATAAGCACTTTTGGTTGTAAAATCTGTAAAATATATCTTATAAATCAACTTTATTATACACAATATTCAACTGCCCTATGTCCTTAGTCACTTTGATATCTATTCCATCTGTTTGAGACTGAAAGTTTGTTAAAAATCTAATACAGTCACTTTTTGACCATTTATATTTGTATTGTTCCAGTGTTTGTTTTGTATTTTTATGATGTTTTAAATTGTATGCATAAATGCTCATATTTATATATTACTGTGAATAAACATTTATTTATTAACAATGTAACTTCATAATTTCAACAGTATAAAATCAGTCTTTATTCATTTATTTACCTTGAATTCTATCTATGTCTGGATGACACTTCAGCTTTTTTTTTTTTTTTTTTTGTCAAGGAATGAAGGATTTATTGTAGGATGTAGATTTTACACAGTAGTTGGGAGAACTAGAAGATTGAAGGTCAGGGACATCACCAGCAGAGATCAGGTATCTGCCACCATAAATCTGCATCTTAAACAGCTGGATGGCACTCAGCTTTTATTACAATATTACCATTATTATTATTATTATTGTCATCATTACCAACATCACTATTTCTTTACTCATTCTTTTTAAGATGAGTAAAGAAATGATTTTAAAAATCATTTAAAGAAATGATTCTTTTTACCGTCTTTTTTAGTCTGATTCATTAGGATATTAAACCATTTTCACAAATTGTTTTAACCAATACATTTAGTTTCCCATCACTTTATTCTAGGTCCTTTGTTTTTAATGCATATTTGCCTCCCTCCTTTCTTCCCTTCCATTTTCTTTGTAGGGTAGACTAGTCTCTACTCCTCAGTTCCATGGGAGGTATTGCTTCAACCTCTCTTAATTTGGGGCTCAGCCTTGTGGCTTGCTTTAACAAACAAGATGTTCACAGAATCACACAAGCTTGGGCTTGAAATGTATTAGCATAGTGAGTGCTCTCTTGAACCTCTGTTTTTGGCATAAGAAAAAAACACGCCTGCATTAGCTTGTTGGTCCCAGGAGACAGAAGGGAGATAAGGAATGCATACAAGTCTCCATAGCCCAGCCCATAATAGCCAGGTGCAGGAGGGACCCCAGCTGAGATGAGCAGAGCCACTCCACCAAGCCCAGCCACTCTATATGCAGGTGAGCTTATGATTGCACACACCAAGATTTGTGGGGTTTTGTTGTTGTTATCTCATTTGTGTATGTGTAGATGTATGTGTGTAGGCATCTTTATATGAATATAGATAACAGACAAATTGTATAACCATGAACTTGGATGTTGTGGCAAACAGTTCATTGGGTCCCCAATAATCATTCCCATCCCCTTTACACTTGACAGCTTCTCACTACTAAAGTGGCTGAAAAAAACTCATTTTCTCAGGCCCTCCACTTGCTAGACATGGCCATGTGATCCAATTTGACCAAAGAGACATAAGGAGAAGTCAGCTCGATGCTTCTTGGAAAGGCTTTTCATCCCTGACAAAGACAGGGAGTTCAATGAGACCTTTTCCTCAATGCATCTTCCCAACCCCTCTAATACACATACCCCAGTTTCTGCCTTTTGGGAGGCCCTGTGAGAACATGATGCTCAGAGCTGTCACAGTCTGCTTGTGATCTGAGGTGAAAGGCTCAGAATGAAAAGCTAGCATAACACTGATAAGTCACAGAGCCAACTCTAGGACATCTATTTGTGTTGACTTTCAAAATGATCGGGTGCATTCATTTATTTCTTATTAAATTTAGAGCATTTCTTTTCCATAGCCTTAATCATAAATGCTATGTGGACTTTTTCTCCTCTGTCCAGTGTGGCCTTTGTCTTTCTAGATGGAGAGAGCAAGGAGCCAGGTCCTGAATCATTGGCAGCTTTTAGGAAGTAGAAGGATGTACTTGCTTCTTGGCCCTAGATTTCTCATTTAAGAAGTGTCCTTTTGTCTTTATTCTTTTTCTCCACTGTAGTTTCAGATCCAGAGTATTTTGGAACATTAGGTGAGGTCCCCACGGGCAGACATTTGGTCCCTTGAGCAGCTTTTAGGAAAAGGAAATTCCCTTGATGAGTCTTGCCTTGCATCTAATCCCTGGCTTGGATGTCTGTCACTCAGCCTTCTGACCCTCACCCACACAATCCCTGGTATAGCCTTTGGTTAGGTATCTTGTGCAACCCCATTCCAGGCAGCCAATGGGACACAGCTGGGGTGAAGTCAGTGAGGCACTTGCCTTGAGCATAAAACTTAACGAGGTACCAAAAACTTTAGTGATCAAGATAAATAACATCCTAACACAGTATTTTTAAAATATCAGAATGAATGCAAACAAATGAATTATCAACAAAATATCAACATTTGAATTCACAAAAGGATCTGCACTGCACTTGCATGACTTGACCTCACTTGTTCCACCCCAACTCTAGCCATTCAATGGGCATTCTCTTATCACACTCTTCAGCCTCCTTGTGCCACTCTATCTCACCTAGTGATGTGTGACCCATTCCTGGAGATACTTTATATTAAAAATCTAGATAGGACAGATAAAGAATCAGCTACTGCGTTTACCTTGTCTTTGAAGGTCAGGATGGCACCCTGCTGGTCCTGTCAATCCACCCTCTTCTCATCCAATCCATTGGTCCTATCTCAGAAAGGGAGAGGCCTGAAAAATAATCTGTACTCCCAGACCACATCTTCCAAAATCTCAATTTCACACAGAGGTGGAGGAGCTTTTGACTTGGCCAGTTAATATGGCTTTGTTTCTCCTTGGGCAGTACAGGGGTGTTCTATAGGAGAAAAATAGAATTTCCCTTTAGTTGTTAAAGTCTCCTACAAGTTAAGATTTCATATACTGTTCTCCTATACTCAAATACACATAAAAACATCATAAATATATACATATATATATGCCATACCTTTACATCATTTTCCATTTGAAATAATGCAATTAATGTTTGTCAATCAGAAAGAATACTAAATGAGGTGCAGCAAGTTTAAAATGCCACAGTATTTCTGAATAGCTCTAAAATGTTTCGATCGTGTAACTCTTTAACCATTTTAATTGCAATGCCCACAGAGGAACCTATGCACCAAAATAAATACAAAACCAAAAACTCCTTTCTGTTCCATTTTTTCCTATTCAATCACTCTCAGCCAGAAGAGAAGCCTGTCAGGACACAGGTGTTTGGATCCTTTCTTCAGCAGGTGTAACCTCAGCCATCCTGCCCCAGCACTACTGTGAATATGTCAGCGCTTCTATACCATTAGCCAGTCTACAGTTTCTCATGGGCCTCATCTTTTCCAATTTTGTAGAGAATGGGTTGCATTTTTATAATGGAACATAAGAGAAAGCCTCCAGGTAGCTGGCTCAGCGTTTGGTTCCATGTATTGGCCCTCGCTCTCTTTCAGAATTTTGAAATGCAACTGTAATTCCCTCTTTCTACCACACCATACACTGCCTGAGTCAGCTGCTTATGAAATTCTGTAGCTATCTGAAAAACTATTTACAAAACCACTTAAAACTTGTATATTCTGCTTTCTGAAATGTGTGATCCTGCCAAGGTTAGGCTACTTTAACTAGCAATGGGAAGACCATCCAGGAAGGAGTGAGACCATCTTCCCAGTGGCCATGCCTTTGAATTGTGCTATATTGGTGAAACTTGTATTCACCACCAGCCTCTTCCCTTCCCCCACCTTACACTTTCAGAGTGAATGGATTTGTCTGGATAAATCCTGTGCCTCAGTTGCTGTTTTACATTCTGTTGTTCTTCCTTGCACCTCACCAGAGTGACCAATCTGAGAAACCCAGGAGCTATGCTCCTTAGAGAAAAAGAGAAGCCCAAGAACCCTCACTGATGTAGGTCATATTATTTCCAATTTTACTTATTTACTCTTATTTAGACAGTTAGTTAGTTGAAGTAGAGACAAGAGAATGTAACGGTGAAGCCAATTGGGGAATTTAACAGTAAGTGTTTTATTTTGCTTGTTTTTACCTTATCAGTTTGGTCTATTAAAGAATCAGGGTTTGAAGCAGAGCTCACAACCCTTCTCACAGAGACTTCTGTGCTCTTTCCCAAGATCCAAGGCATGTGGAAATACCACAGTAAAAGGTCCATGCTGAAAACACAGAAAATGCAGAAAAATCCCAGGAATACAGGTGACCACCAGAGAGCTATACTGTACTTTTTCTAGTCCTGCACCAAGACAGTGGCTCAATTTAATTCAGAGATTCAGAAGGGAAATGCAGAATAAACTAAACCTAATAAAGTGAAAAAAAGAGAACATTCTCAGCTCTTCAGCTTTGGCAAGATGCCAGACAATCTGTGCCAATATCCCAGAATCCATCACCTGTTGAGCTTTTACTAGTAACATCAGGTTTTCCACATGATGGGGTACAAAATTCATCCTCTATGCAGGTTACCTGCCCCATGCAGATGCTGGCATTTAAAACATTTTGTCTCCTTCAAAGGAAATTAGCAGTAGTGATACCTCCAGTCTCCATCACCTTTAGATATCCTCCTTTGTACTTTAGGGTACCCTTAAAATTTTAAAACCTCAGTTCTCCTTTAAATTCCCTCTGAGGCCCTGGTTTCCTGCCACCACAAAATTCAATTATGTGTGTGCCTTCTGTCATATGAAAAGCAAATAAGTTAATTTCATGGCCTTGTATTTCTCATAATCTCTTCATCTCCTTCTGATCTTTTCCACATACTTCTCCAACACATCTGGAGCATGGGGGGTTTCTTTCATCAGCATTTTCCAAGCCTGTGTCCTCAGGAGGCAAAGAAAAGGCAGTGTGATTCCTTCCATGTGTTCATATGCTTGCAAGAGAGACACCAGAGATGCATCATGAAAAACATGCCAAAGGAAAGAGAGCCCTTCCCAAGACCTAGAAAGGAGTTGGGGTTGGTCATCTATTCATAGACCACGCCTTTGTCCTCCAGCCCTGAGAATAAAGGTTTTCAACCTTTGCTATACCTTAGATTTTAAGAGTACCTAGGGTACTCTTAAAAAATTCCTATCCTGAACCACGTAAGTAAGAATCTCTGGAATGTTTTGTTTTGTTTAAATTCCCCAGGTTATTCTAATATGCAGTCATAGTTGAGAATCATTGCCTTAGTATGAAGGACCAAAATTGTCCCCTAAGACATATATTTTCTCCTGAGCCATATATTATGAAACTCTTCCTTTGTGAAGTGGAAGGAGATGGGCAACTGTGAGTGGCCCATACATCTCTGTAATTCTCCATCAGAGGTAAGAGAATGTGTCCTACAAATGTACTACTGGAATACCAGAATATTAAATAATGACTATTCACAAACACACCCTATATATTAATTATGTACATATGTGTAAAGTACATATGATAATTAGGAAATGTTGTTTTAGCCACTGGAAGTACAGAAAAATTATTTTATGGTACTAAAATGGCTTTTATCCATTCCAACTTTATTGAGAATAAAGCATAGCTATTCTGAACAAACTAGTAGAGTAAATGTGTCAACTTTTTGATGAAAGGAAAATGGGAAAATAACTGCATAAACTTTATTGCAAATATTTTTAAGAAAAAGAAAAAATTAAAACTATAAGCATGCATTCCTAATTACTTAATTTCAAACCTACCTACCTTTTCTTTTTTCCTTCCTTCCTTCCTTTCCTTCCCTCCCTCCCTTCTTTCTTATCATATCTATATCTATATCTATATCTATATCTATATATATATATCTGTTTTATTGCACTTTAGGTTCTGAGGTACATGTGAAGATCATGCAGGATTTTTGCATAGGTACCTACATGGCAATGTGGTTTGCTGCCTCCATCCCCTGTCACCTATATCTGGCATTTCTCCCCATGTTATCCCTCCCCAACCTCCCTACCCTTGACTGTCCCTCCCCTATTCCCCCCAAACAGACCCCAGTGTGTGATGTTCCCCGGCCTGTGTCCACATGTTCACATTGTTCAACACCTGCCTATGAGTGAGAACATGTGGTGTTTGATTTTCTGTTCTTGTGTCAGTTTGCTGAGAATGATGGCTTCCAGATTCATCCATGTCCATACAAAGGACACAAACTGATCATTTTTTATGGCTGCATAGTATTCCATGGTGTATATGTGCCACAGTTGCCTTGTCCAGTCTATCATCAATGGGCATTTGGGTTGGTTCCAGGTCTTTGCTATTGTAAACAGTGCTGTAATGAACATATGTGTGTATGTGTCTTTATAACAGAACGATTTATAATTCTTTGGATATATACCCAGTAATGAGATTGCTGGGCCAAATGGAATTTCTATTTCTAAGTCCTTGAGGAATCACCACACTGTCTTCCACAATGGTTGAACTAATTTACACTCCCACCAACAGTGTAAAAGTGTTCCTATTTCTCTACATCCTCTCCAGAATCTGTTGTCTCCAGATGTTTTAATGATCACCATTCTAACTGGCCTGAGATGGTATCTCAATGTGGTTTCGATTGGCATTTCTCTAATGACCAGTGATGATGAGCATTTTTTCATGTTTGTTGGACTTGTAAATGTCTTCTTTTGAAGAGTGTCTGTTCATATCTTTTGCCCACTTTTGAATGGGTTTGTTTGTTTTTTTCTTGTAAATTTGTTTAAGTTCTTTGTAGATTCTGGATATTAGCCCTTTGTCAGATGAGTAGATTGCAAAAATTTTTTCCCATTCTGTTGGTTGCCAGTTCATGCTAATGATTGTTTCTTTTGCTGTACAGAAGCTCTGGAGTTTAATTAGATCCCATTTGTCTATTTTGGCTTTTGTTTCCAATGCTTTTGGTGTTTTAGTCTTGAAGTCCTTGCCTATGCCTAAGTCCTGAGTGGTTTTGCCTAAGTTTTCTCCTAAGGTTTTTATGGTGTTATGTCTTATGTTTAAGTCTTTAATCCATCTGGAGTTAATTTTAGTGTAAGGTGTCAGGACGGGGTCCAGTTTCTGCTTTCTGCACATGGCTAGCCAGTTTTCCTAACACCATTTGTAAAACAGGGAATCATTTCCCCATTGCTTGTTTTTGTCTGGTTTGTCAAAATCATATGGTTTTAGATGTGTGGCATTGCCTCTGAGGCCTCTGTTCTGTTCCATTTGTCTATATCTCTGTTTTGGTACCAGGACCATGCTGTTTTGATTACTGTAACCTTGTAGTATAGTTTGAAGTCTGGTAGTGTGATGCCTCCTGCTTTGTTCTTTTTGCCTAGAATTGTCTTGGCTATGCAGGCTCTTCTGGTTCCATATGAAGTTTAAGGTGGTTTTTTCCAGTTCTGTGAAGAAGGTCATAGGTAAGTTAATGGGGATAGCATTGAATCTGTAAATTACTTTGGGCAGTATGGCCATTTTCACGATATTGATTCTTCCTAACCATGAGCATGGAATGTTTCTCCATCTGTTTGTGTCCTCTCTTATTTCGTTGAGCAGTGGTTTGTAGTTCTCCTTGAAGAGGTCCTTTA
>CAUYLG010017042.1:0-101141 GCA_963573385.1 Cacajao melanocephalus
CAGAGTTAAGCTTTTTGCTTAGGATTGCTTTGGCTATTTGGGCTCCTTTTTGGTTTCATATGAATTTTAGGATTTGTTTTTCTAATTCTGTGAAAAATGATGTTGGTATTTTGTTGGGAATTATATTGAATCTATAAACTGCTTTCAGCAGTATGGTCCTTTTCACAACGATTCTTCCAATTCATGAGCATGGGATGTATTTCCATTTTTTTGTGTCATTGGTGATTTCTTTCAGCAGTGTTTTGTAGTTCTCCTTGTAGAGATCTCTCACTTGCTAGGTTAAGTATATTCCTAGTTGTTTGTTTTGTTTTGATTTGATTCTGCAGCTATTGTAAAAGAGGTTGAGTTCTTGATGTGATTCTCAGCTTGGTCATTGTTGTGTAGCAGTGCTACTGATTTGTGTACATTGATTTTGTAACCTGAGACTTTACTCAATTTGTTTATGAAATCTAGGAGTCTTTTGGGAGGAGTCTTTAGGATTTTCTAGGTATATGATTGTGTCATCTGAAAATAGCAATAGTTTGGATTCCTCTTTTCCAATTTGGATGCCCTTTCTTTCTTTCTCTTGCCTGAATGCTCTGGCTCAGACTTCCAGAATTATACTTAATAGAAGTGGTGCAAGTAGGCATCCTTGTCTTGTTCCTGTTCTCAGGGGGAATGCTTTCAACTTTTCTTCATTCCGTATGATGTTGGCTGTGGGTTTGTCATGTATGGTTTTTATTTGAGGTAAGTCTCTTCAATGTCTAGTTTGTTTAGAGTTTTTATCACAAAGTGATGCTGGATATTGTCCAGTGCTTTTCCTGCATCTATTGAGATTATCATATGGTTTTTGTTTTTAATTCTGTTTATGTGATATATCACATTTATTAACTTGCATATGTTAAATCATCCCTGCATCCCTGGAATGAAACTCACTTGATCAAGATACGTTATCTTTTTGATGTGCTGTTAGATTCAGTTAGTATTTATTGAGGATTTTTGCATCTGTGTTCATCAGGGAAATTGGTCTGTAGTTTTCTTTTTCTGTTGTATCCTTTCCAAGTGTTAGTATCAGGGTGATACTGGCTTCATAAAATGATTTAGGGAGGATTCCCTCTTTCTCAGTCTTTTGAAATGGTTTCAGTAGGACTGATACCAGTTCTTCTTTGAATGTCTGATAGAATTCAGCTGTGAATACATCTGGTCCCGGCCGTTTTTGTTGTTGCTTTTGGCAACTTTTAAATTATTGATTCATTCTCATTGCTTGTTATTGATCTGTTCAGGGTTTCTATTTCTTCCTGATTTAACTTAGGAGGGTTGTATGTTTCCAAGAACTTACTTATTTCCTCTTGGTTTTCTAGTTTGTGGTCATAAAGTTATTCATAGCAGTCTCAAATGAATTTCTTTGTTTTTTTTTTTTTTTTTTTTTTTTGAGTTGGAGTCTTGCTCTATCACCCTGGCTGGAGTGCAGTGATGTAATCTCAGCTCACTGCAACCTCCACCTCCTGGTTGAAGTGATTCCCGTGCCTCAGCCTCCCAAATAGCTGGGATTATAGGTGCCTACCACCACACCTGGCTAATTTTTGTATTTTAATAGAGACGGGATTTCACCATATTGGCCAGGCTGGTCTCGAACTCCTGACCTCAAATGATCTGCCTGCCTCTGCCTCCCAAAGTGCTAGGATTACAAGTGTGAGCCACCATGCCCAGTTTGAATGATCTTGTGTTATTTCTGTGGTATTGTTTGTAATGTTTCTAGTATTATTTCTAATTGAGCTTATTTGGATCTTCTTTTTTTGTATCATTGATCTTTTGTGTCTTTTTGTTTGAATTTTGTTTAGTTCTGCTCTGATATTACTTCTTTTTGTAGCTTTGGGTTTAGTTTGTTGTTGCTTCCCTGGCTCCTTGAAGTATGACATTAGGTTGTCAAGTTGTGCTCTTTCACCCATTTTGATATAGATATTTAGTGCTATAAACTTTCCTCTTAGCAGTACTTTTGCTGTATGCTAGAGGTTTTGATAGCTTGTGTCATTATTATCATTCAATTCAAAGAATTTCTAAATTTTCATCTTTATTTCATTGTTAACCCAGATATCATTCAGAAGCAGATTATTTAGTTTGTATGCATTTGTATAGTTCTCAGGGTTTCTTTTGGAGTTGATTTCTAGTTTTATTCCTTTGTTGTCTGAGAAGATACTTGATATGATTTCAATTTAAAAAAAAATATTGAGATTTGTTTTGTGGCCTATCATATGATCTGTCTTGGAGAATGTTCCATGTGCTGATGAGAAGAATGTATCTTCTGCAGTTGTTGGAAAGAATTTTCTGTAAATATCTGTTAAGTCCATTTGTTCTGGAGTGTCATTTAAGTTCATTGTTTCTTTGTTGACTTCCTGTCTCAAAGCTCTGTCTAGTGCTGTCAGTGGTGTATTGAAGTCTTCCACCATTATTGTGTTGCTATCTCATTTCTTAGATCTAGCAGTAATTTTTAAAATTTAAACATTTTAAAATGTTTTATAAATCTGGTAGCTCCAGTGTTAGGTGCATATAAATATAGGATTGTAATATCTTCTTGTTGGATTAATCCTTTTATCATTATATAGTGACAATATTTGTCTTTTTTTAGTGTGTTATTGTTCTGAAGTCTGTTTTGTCTGATATGAGAATAGCTACTGCTGCTCACTTTTGGTTTCTATTTGCATGGACTATCTTTTTGCATTCTTTTACCTTGAGTTTATATGAATCCTTCCATGTTAGGTGAGTCTCTTGAAGACAACAGATATTTGGTTTGTGATTTTTTAATTCATTCTGTATTTTTTAAGCAAGCATTTAGACCATTTACATTCAAAGTTAATATTAAGATATGAGGCACTATTCTCTTCATCATATTAATTGTTACCTAGATAGTTTTTTTTTCATTGTGTTATTGTTTTATAGGTTCTGTGAATTTTACGATTACAAGAAGTTCTATTTTGGTGCATATTGGGATTTTGTTTCAAGGTCTGGAACTCCTTTTAACATTTCTTATAGGGCAGGTTTGGTTGTGACAAATTCCCTCAGCATTTGTTTGTCTGAAAACGACTTTATTTCTCCTTCATTTATGAAACTTAGTTTTGCTGGATACAGAATTATTGGCTGGGAGTTGTTCTGTTAAAGGAGGTTGAAGATAGGGCTGTAATCTTTTCTGGCTTGTAAAAATACGAAATTCTTCGTGAATTTGTGTGTCATTCTTGCACAGGGGCTATGCTAATCTCTGTATCATTCTAATTTTAGTATATACGCTGCAGAAGTGAGTACCCTTGATGGCTTTGCCATACTTTTCCTGGACTGCATTACAGCCTAGGATGCTTCTGCTTTCAGCCAGCCTTCTCTTTCTCTCCTTTACTAGGGCTCAGACTTGCATTACTGTCAGACTGCACTGCTGGCTGCCTTCTGCTCCCTCTCTATTTTCTTTTACATAGGCATGTCTGATAACATGACATGTAATCCCATCTTAGTGTCTGCTTCTCAGAAGACCGCATCTAAAACTAGGAGTACAGATAGTGATACAAGAAAACAGGAGGTAAAGTTGGGATTTGTAACTGGCGCACTCACTATGTAGCAGAAAGAGGATCTGTTCTGAATGGTAGATGTGACAGCAATAGATCCTGGCCCAGATTGCACTGATGATGACCTTGGAAAATGTCCTGTTGGAGTGGAATACTGTGGAAGAAGCCATGATGCAGGCATTTGCTGCTAAGTTGTGAAACCAGAAAGCCTTAGTGGTAACCTCACAAGAGGCCCTCTATACCAGTAGTGAAAGTGTGGACGGGTGAAACAACAGGTTAAAGACCTAATTGTGAGAGTTGCAGAGCTCCAGGGGCATCTCAATGCTCAGCTCAGGTAGGTCTGTTATGTGAAGGGCAGGGCCCTGATAGGGATGACCAGGGATCCTGAAAACTCTGACAGGACATCTGGATAGATGCCCCTGAGGATCTGGATTCTACAAGTCTACCTGGATCCTCTAGGCATGCAGAGGTGGCCCACCCTTTCCTAGTAAAGGCTGGAAGAGTACCCACTGTGCTGGAAGATGCTGCAGAGGCCTCTTCACAATAAAACAACTGCTTTCCTTCTCAGGAGCTGCACCCACCTCCTCCCTTGGCTGCCAAGCCAATTAAGAATGGTGCTGTTCAGCATCTCTGATTAAAGAAAGAAAAGCAAAAACAGAGGAGCAGGAGGCTGAATACAGTCAGTCCAGCAAAAAGCATAATTCTTTACTCATTTCCCAGACCTGAATCAATTTCTACAATCAGAAACTATTGACCAAAGAGGTGGCTAGATTTCTAAGAAAGGCCCTGCAATACTAGTGAAAGTTTATATTATGACCGTATCCACAGTCCTCCCAGAAGGGACCTCTGGCCACTTACGCAGGTGACTGTACACTGAGGAAACTGAAATAACTAGATCTCTTAAGGATGACTCAACACAGAGTCTGAGTTGACATTGATTCTCAGAGTGGAAATCTATGACCAAAGTCCAAATCACAGTTGGCTCAATGTGCCCACAGACTCCCCTACCCCTACAGTGATACTTATCTCCATCACCAAGTACATAATTAAAATAGATATACTTGACAGTTGAAAGTAACCTCCTTAGGGTCCTTAATCTTTGAAGTAAAAGCTATCATGGTAGGGAAATGACAAAATACCAACTTCTGAAACTGTTCCCTTCACCAGATCAAAATTGTAAATCAAAAATATGCCTTATCCCAGGGAAGACAGTAGGGATTAGTTCCATAATTATAAGACCTAAAAGATGCAAATATATTGGTGCCTATCATCGCTCTCTTTAATTTGCCAGCCTAATGGCTACAGAAACTTGATGTCTCTTGGGGAAAAACTGTAGGCTTCTGCAGATGTAAATAATTAGTAGCCTCAGTCACAGCTACTTTGCCTGATGTGATGTCACTGTCAGAGCAGATTAATAAGGTTTCAGGTACAGGAGTATGCAGCTATTGATTTGGAGAATACATTCTTTTCATTTCAGTTAGAAATGGGGATCAAAGTTTGTGCTCTTTGTTTCAGCTAGAATAGGTATAGAGCTTGAAAGTTGTCAATCTTGTCATTACAACAAGAAAACAGTGAACAAACTGAAAATCAATGACTTTTCTTGGGTCCATTAGAAAATTGAATTTGCAAGGCAAACTCCTACCCTGAAATCTGGGTAAACAGACAAAAGTGGACAGTCACAACTGAGATCTGCTTACCTAAAATGAGAGCTGCTAGAACTGTAAACTGGTAGGTGTACCTAAGTGGTAATTTTGATTACTGGAAGGAAAATAGACAAATTTATTATGAAAGTTGGAGACTTCAACATCCCACTGTCAGTGATTGATAAATCAAGCAGGCAGTTGACCTGAACAGTGCTACCAATCAACTTGATCTAATTGACATTTATTGAATATTCCATCCAACACCACCAGAACACATATTTTCTCAAGCTCCCATGTAACATTCATCAAGATAGACCATATTCTGAGTTCCTTACTAGATTCTCAGCTTCATGAGGACAGGTTCTGGGTTTGTAATTCTTAGTATGCTATCCCTAGCACAATACCTGACACATAAGAGGTGCTTGATAGGTAGTTTTTGAATAAAGGAATGAATTGTAAAATTAGGCTATAAGACAAAGAATCTAGTCAGGTTGGGAATAGCAGCAAGATATAGTCTAGTCACAAAGGAAGTACAGGTATATTAAAAATTTTTAAGGCTCAAAAATTAGAATTGCAAATTCACACCTGAAAGTAACAGAAAACATCATCTGTCATAGAGACTACCACTTGATTAATATTCCTAAGACCCTATTTTCATCATGTCATTTCTTTAATAACTTGGGATAGCTTCCAGTTCTTAGATTTCTGAGACTAACATGTTAAGCTTTCTTTATCCAGTCCTTCCATAGCTTTCCTACTTTGTCTTTTATTTATTGCTCAAATATTTTGTTTTAGCTCTATGACTACCATTAAATAATCATTTCTGATTCAAGCCTATGACCAATATATAGCTTCTTTCACCTCACTTTTTCCATCTAAATCCTCATTTTAGGGACTCTGTAGCCCATGTTGATCAACTTCTTTTAAAAACTTCTGAAGTATTTATTGTCTGTGTTTTTCACATTTTGGCTTTTTATTATATATTGCCCATAATTTTAACTGCTATTTTGAATTTACTTTTTTGGGGTATGAATTTCTAAAGTTTTGAATCCCATCTAATTCTGGTCATCTCTTTAATGCAAAAATAATTTGTGTTCCAGAAAGTTACTTGTAAGCTAACTTCTTTTAGAATTTAGAATACATTTCCATTAAAACTATACTAAAAAGGGTTGGATTCATTTTACATCTATAAATGTATTTAACAAATTATGTAACTGATCTACATTACTATGGTAGACTAAACTTGGAATTCTTGGAGCAAGTGTCCATGTAGCAGAATTTTGAACTACCTCTCTCACCCCCTGATTATTCCTTCAAAAGCTCTTCATACTGAGCAGTTTATTTCATAAGGGTTTAATTTTCTATAAAATGACTTAAATTAGTCTCTTGCATATGTTTGCCTTTTATTGATTTTCTTCTGGAGCAAGTTTGTATTTGGGGGAACTGCTTCATTCCAGGAAAGGACCTGGAAACCATTCATGATGCTAGTGTGTAATTAATTTTTGAAGAAGAATAATATCTGCCTGAGAAATACCACCCAATTATGTTTTAACAGGGTTGTTGGTCAAATATATATAGTGGGGACGTGTCACTTCTCAGGGATTTATTTGTTTTATCACTAGAATTATTTTGAGAGACTGAAACTTGTCCTGTTTCACCTAATTATTCCTTAATATATTTTTAAAATTCTAAATAAAGTATTTAGAGAAGTAGCTGTGTTTCAGGAAGGTATGAGCTCTAAAATATCTTGCAGTTTTGCTTTGTGGAGATTTAAATCAGCTGCTTCAATTTTTCTTTGAATGATTCCTTTAATAGATCTAGTGACCTAGATCATGACCAATATAATTGAGAGAATTTGACTTGAATGTGAGAACTGATTGGAGTTACTGAAAATGATCAATTATCAGTTCGGGATTAAATTTTAAACCAAATGAGTGTATTATTGCTCTGACCTCTATCTAACCCTTTTCTTCTCTACTTTCCTACCAATGTTTTGGGGAACTTGATTATAAATTCAACAAATACTATAGCCTCACAATTCCTTGGACTGCTTAATTCCATTAATCCCTCATCTCCCACTCCTTTCCAGCAACCCAGATACCATGGCGAAACCCTGGAGTTTAACATCTTTGTAGAGGACACTTTGGTTTGGTTTGATCAGCATTCCCTCTGCCTTCTTCTAGAACAGAACTCCCTTCCTTCTGCACATTGTATTTTCTCCTTCTTTCAATCATATGTTTTATACCAAAAGAGTTTTCACTGCTTTATATGTCCCCAGAGCTCATTAGTTTAGAGGTGGAGACCTTACATAGACTGGCCAACCATAGTATCTCTTTTCTACTCTCCCCCATCACTGATCCAGAGCTGGGCAGAGACATAGTTCAGGAAACCAAGCCCATTGGCTCTGGACTTATAGTTAGATGGCCCTTTTATGCAAAGTGCAGAGCCCAGAACATATTCCTAGGTAAAAATTTTTCTTTAAAGATGCTATGTTGGGCTATCCAGTATATATCAATCTTCACCCCTCCAGCCACCTTTATCCATTCACTTGGGGCAGGAAATCTTCAGGCTTTCATGATTGAAGGCTTGAGCCACAATTAAAAGCATATTTGAAGCATAAATTGAATTCCTAGGTATAGTTCAAGGCTAGTAGTAATTTTATTTATTTAGGTATTAGAACAAATCTTTGTGGCATATGTTAGGAGTCAAAGACAACCAGGACAGGGGCTAGTGGGAGACTAGATCCAGCAGTAAATCAATATATTATGTACCTTTGCACACCCAGAAGGAGATGGAGGTGTTCATCATTCATCAGGTGCTGCCACAGTCATGATAGTACAGTTAAAATAGCATTATGTGACAGTTGGTCAGGCTGGCCTTAGAAAATTATTTCCACTCATCTCCTTTCTGTCTAAGGATGAGATCACATACCTCCCCAAGGGCTGTGTATTCGGTAATCTGAACACTATGTGCTGAAGTGTTGGCAGAGAAGGTTTGATTGTCAACATAAGTCATTTCTGGGTGGTGGATTCAAGTTGGGTGGGACCAGCCATTTCTGGGCAGCACTAGAGGGATAGACAGTTATTCCTCTATATGAACTTTCTGAAAAATTTTCTGACATGTGAAACTCTCTCAGCAGGGGTACCTCTTAATGGTTTTCCCAGAGTATAAGAGAAAACTAAAAAGTGTGGGATGATTTAACAACCCAGACCTAAACAGATTTAGAGTAAATTGGCACCTGGGTCTATTGGGCTAAAACCAACTGACCAATTTACCTGAACTCACAAATGCACAGCTATAAGTTCCGACAGCAAGTTCCCAATGGCATTTTTCTAATGTTCAATTCTGTGGTCACAGGGCAGGCTCTGAAGGCAAGACTAATAAAGGATCCAGCTTGTCTACAGAACAGACACATGTTATCTTCTAGTGGTAGTATGGGTTTCTTTGCTACAGATTTAGCCTTATGCTTAGCATTCTGCCTTCAACTCATAAGCTTTGAGCCACTAATTATGCTAGGCTGCCAGTCTTGCATGTCAACCAGTTGACTGTCCAGCCAGCCCTATCTGAAAAGGATGGTAAAATTGTTTTTTTCTGCCTAAAGGAGCCCTATTGAGTAAAAACAAAAAAAAACAAAAACAAAAACAAAAAAAAAACAAAAATAATCTTTCTTCTTAGAACTGATAGATTGCCAAAGTATGTTGCTGGCTGAAGCACTGTGGTAGGAAAGGTAAAACCGTATCAGGAACACATGTCAGGATGAATTGTTGCTCTTTTGAGGGTGAAAGGCATCTTATATAATCAACTTGCCACCAAGCAGCTGATTGATCTTCTTCAGGGATGGCACAGTAACACGGGCTCATGTTGTTGTCTCTTGTTGGCAGGCTAGACATGGAGCAGCAGCAGTAATAGATTAGTATTGGTGGGAAGGAACCCATGCTGTTGAGCTCATGCAAAGTTACCATCTCAGCCACTGTGGTTACTGTTCATGAGCTCATTGTCCACGCACTGGGGTGACCAAGAACAGAAACTAGATGCTATCTCCAGGTTAAGTCTTTGGTCCACTTGGTTTAATCCTCTTACATAGTGGGTGCTCTCTTGTGAAAATTCCTGTGCAATACAGAGATTTCACCTTTTGTTCCCACTTTTATAGGACCATCCACATATCTCTTTCCCAGATTTCCTTATCCCCAAACATCACATCAGTACAGATTTCTGCCCTCAGGGAATGTTGTCCAGGTAGAAGGATTATAAGATTCTTGAAAGCTTTTCTACATTTCTATATGTGATATCCAGGAAACTGTGGACTTCTAGGTCCTCTCTGAAAAATCTAAAACAGATGGAGAAGAAGGCTTTTATGAAAAGTAGCATTTGGAAAAGAAAGGTCTAGAGTTTGTGAGGGATGCACTGATACACACAAAAAAGAGAAAAAATATGATCAGAAAAAGGAGATTATAAATCAAGCCAAAGAAGGGAAAGAAGTAGAGTGGTAGAATAGGCACTAAGGTTGATAATCAGGAGAATTGTGAGGATATTACAAAGTAGACTAGTTCTAGAAACTAAGACATTAACCTAGATACCCCTCATCACAAATAGCTGGAATTTTTTCCATAAGGGTTTGCTTACCTTTATTTCACTAATACCATGAAACTAGTATAACTCAGATTGGAAGATAAAAGTTATACATTTTAATTGTACATTTTTCTAACAATTTATAATTATGTATATGTATGGTATTATTGATGTGGATTAAGATAATTCACTATATTTCATCTTTTTTGTGAAAAAGGTACCATAAACTTTTTTCTGTATTTGGATGCCTATTTGATCCTATTTTTGTAGATTTCTAAGTTAATTTTCACTAGGAAGTAAAAATTGACTTAGAGTATACAGTTAACAATAGGACATCCTCTTTAAATGTCTTTGCCTGTACCTCGTTTGTTGCAATGGTAGCAATAGAATGAACACACATATAATAATTGTTTACCCTGTGTAGCCTTCGGAGTCATTTTATCTGGGTTCAAATTTTAGCTCTGCCTTTATCAGCTGCATGTCTTTGAGCCAGTTATGTTATCGCTATAAGCTGCAATTTTCTCAACAGTTAAATAGAAATATATTAGCCATTTCAACTGTAGCAAGGATTAAATGAAATAATCTATGAAAAGCACTTAGGCCCAGGGATCCCAGAGGTTTGGAGGTGGACTGGGCCAGGGCAGGACAAGGGGGCACCTCCATCGAAGTAGGCCGTGCCCGAAGGCCACAGGCTGCCCACCCACCTCAGGCAGGCCTGTCAGCCACCCCTCCCCTCCCTGCACGCAGTCTCCAGCAGGGCCAGAGAGGCCACCACCTGTTGGGAGTCTGGAGAAGGTGAGGCAGGAGAACAGGGTCTGGAGACAGGGGCACTAAGGCTAACCTGCCACTGACTTCTTGGAATTAAACCTAAAGGAAAATTTCAGCTTCTGATTGGTCATGGGCCAAGTCTTCACTTCAGCCTCTGATTGGTTGTGGCCTGTCCTTCATTTGCATAGGGAATAACTCCATTTCAGCCTCTGATTGATTCCAGGCCAAGTCTTCACTTCAGCCTCTGGTTGGTTGTGGGCCATCTTCATTTGCATAGGGTGTAACCAATTGGAAGCCTCTAAAAGGTGTTATCAAGTTCTTTTAGTTAATAACTCCAGGGAACATTATATTCAGGCCTCTTGAGTCACTTGCTTGAGCCTGCTCCACTCTGGGGAGTGTACTTTTGCTTCAATAAATCTATGTTACTGTGGTGTCCGTTGCTTTGTTTGGAGTATTTTGTTCAATACACCAAGAACCTGGACAACTTGCAGTCACAGGCTTCCCATCCATTAACAAAGGGAAGCCAAGAAGCAGGTCCTGGGGTAGAGCTCACATTGCTCCTGAAGGAAGCCACGACAAGATGGCGGCTCTAATGGGGAGACAGGGACTGAGTGACTCAGTTCATTGCCAGAGGGCAGGACACTGCCTTGTAATTCGACCATCCTGCTCTTGGCCTTCACTATCATGGTGGCTCTCACCACTTTAGTTATGCTGCCTACACAGACTGTGATATCCAAGGCAGCAGGATGCTGGGAGTCCCTGCACCTGCCTTTTTGGAAAGAGCAGGGCCTGAGCACAGGAACACGTTTTAGATGTGCCTGCAGGGAGCAGGATTCCTCCACAGGCACTCATCCTGGCAGCTTCAGGCTCTTGGTTGTGATTGTTTTCATACCTGTGACAGATGATACAGACAGTCACACTGTAATGTCTGTTAATGGGAAGGGGTCCCAATCTAGACTCCAAGAGAGGGTTCTTGGATCTTGCACAAGAAAGAATTTGAGGCAAATCCATAGAGGAAAGTGAAAGCAAGTTTATTAAGAAAGTAAAGGAATAAAAAAATGGCCACTTTATTGGCAGAACAGCCCCAAGGGCTGCTGGTTGACTATTTTTGTGCTTATTTCTTGGTTAGATGCTAAAGGAGTGGATTATTCATGAGTTTTCTGGGAAAGAGGTGGGAAATTCCTGGAACTGAGGGTTCCTCCCCTTTTTAGACCATTTAGGGTAACGACCTGATATTGCCATGGCATTTGTAAACTGTCATGGTGCTGATGGAAGTGTCTTTTAGTATGCTAATACATTATAATTAGCATATAATGAGCAGTGAGGATGACCAGAGGTTACTTTTGTGGCCCTCTCAGGTTTTAGTGGGTTTTGGCCCACTCCTTTACTGCATTTTTTTAATTGACAAAGTCTTTGTGACCTGTACCTTGTGCCAACCTCCTGTCTATCCTGTGACTAAGAATGTCTAACCTCCTGGGAATGCAGCCCAGTAGGTCTCAGCCTTATTTTACCCAGCCTGTATTCAAGATGGAGTTGCTCTGGTTCAAATGCCTCTGATAAAACCTCTGTAGAGGAGCAGGACTCAGCAGAAAGACAGTGGCCCAGACAGCAGCTGCCGAGCTGATGGAGCTTGCACTCACCCAGTTTGGCCAAATAAGCCCCCATATGCTCTGTGAAAAAGATTTCCAGAAGCTATTGTGTCAATAACAGTCTCAAAACAAAAACAAAACCACCAACACTGAAGATCATTCTAGAGTCTGATTTGAAAACTAGGGTCAAATTCTGCAGAGACTTTCAAGTGGCAAGATACCACCCTAGTAGCCAGATCTAAGGTCCCATCCATCACACCAGGGAAAATGCTCCATTGGCCATTCCTCAGCTTCTGGTTCTGGTTTCTGAGTTCTCTCTATATTGGATGTGTTTTAAAGCTAGAGGGACCTTTACCCACTTACTCATTCACAGATCTGAATATGGAGGTCAAGAAGGGAAGTGACATGTCTTAAGTCAGAGTAGCATCAACAAGAAAACAAAACAGTGACTGAGCTCTTAGTGTGTACTGGGCATTGGCTAGCTACTGGCGATAAGGAGGTGAAGAAAACATAGTCCTTTCATCAAGGAGCTCAATCTAGTAAGGTAGACAGACTATTTGTAGGCAGGACCAGGCTTCTCTGAAGCAGAAGGAAACTTGAAATTAGGGTAATGAGCCTCACCAGGGATGGGCCACCACACTGCCCCGAGAGGATTATGTATGGACATAGGGCTATGACATAGCCCTGCTTTGACCCTCTAGCTGTGCTGTAGGGCTAGATGGGGCCAGGAGTGGGCCAAGCTAGGGGCTTCCGTGAGCTATTTCTACTCCCCCAAGGCATTGCATAAGTAATGTCACTTTATATTTGCACAGTTTTCTAAAACACCAGGTGCCTCCCCTACCCCTAGCTCAATGAGTGGTCTACCCTGGTCAATAGGTCCTTGGTTGTGGTAGAGACAGAGTACTGCACAGGGTTCTCAGTGGTCAGCTGTGGCCCACAGGCTGTGACAAGTGGAAGCAGAGCTGCAGAGCCCTTGGGAGCTACAGAGTGCCTCTGCCTGCCACACAATGGCTACCCAGCTGCTGCTGGCCCACCTGTGGGCAGTAGTAATCAGTGATGTGCAGAATCCTGGGACTAGTGCTGATGAACCTATGGATGCTCTGGGTGATCTGGACATGCGCTGCTGTGGTGGCCTTTATGGTCAGGAGATGACATGCAGTAAGAAGAAGGGAAGAGACGGCCCAGAGGGATTCAGCCCAGGGTGAGGTCCATGGAAAGGCCAGGGCCAAAATGTTCCCAGCACCCCAGGCCGGTGGGGACCTCATATCACCCATGCTGGAGGCCAGCCCTTGACCGCTCCAGACCCTCTTCTTGAGAGGTTCTAAATAAAATGAGCAGGTCTTCCCTTCAGGACCTGACTGAGTGATATGGTTTGGCTCTGTGTCCCCACCCAAATCTCATCTTGAATTGTAATAATCCCCATGTGTCAAGGATGGGACCAGGTGGAGGTGACTGAATCATGGGAACTGTTTCCCCCATGCTGTTATTGTGATACTGAATTCTTACCAGATCTGATGGTTTTTTAAGTGTCTGGTGTTTCCCCTGCTTGCTCTCATTCTCCTTCCTGCTGTCCTGTGAAGAAGTGCCTTCCACCATGATTGTAAGTTTTCTGAGGTCTTCCCAGCCATGCGGAACTGTAAGTCAATTAAACCTCTTTTCTTTATAAATTACCTAGTGCCAGGTATTTCTTCATAGCAACATGAGAATATACTAAACAGTGAGCTTCTGAGAAAAGCATGAAAAAACAGGCCTCCTGAACTTCCCCAAGTGACTGATGCAAAGCACGTCCCTCACACTTCACAGCACGGTGGAGAAGATCTGCACTGGCAAACTGCAGATGATCTGAATGACAGCACTGACCATCGGCAACCTGCCGAGCTGCCCCGCCAAGAAGTTGCAAGATGGAAGTGACACTTGCAGGCAAAGAAGGAGAAGAAGGAAGGGCCGGAGCAGGCCAAGGCAGGAATGAAACAGCCCATGAATGTTGGAGTGAGGCAACTGACCTCCCTGGCCCACACTGTGCTGAGCACCCTGCATCTGCTTGAGGATGGTAAGAGACAATGTGGAGGGAGAATCGGGACTTGGCAGCGAAGGGGGTTGGGGAAGCAGGACATAGTGGGTCCCCCAGCATCCCGGCCACAAGTTCCTCTGAAGACTGTGGGTGACAATGGTAGCTTAGGTGCATCCTTATTTCCTGAGGGGAGGTTGAAGAAGCAGAATGCAATTGTGGGAAGAAATCCAAAGAAGGAAAGAACTCACAGGACAAGTCCAAAGTCTGTTTGGCGAGCAAGCCTTTCCTGTTTTTGGTTTTTTGTTTTTTTTTTTTTGAGACAAGGTCTCACTCTGTCACCCAGGCTGAAGTGCAGTGGCGTGATCTTGGCTCACTATAGCCTCTGCCTCCTGGGTTCAAGCGATTCTCCTTCCTCAGCCTCCTGAGTAGCTGGGATTACAGGCATGTGCCACCATGCCAGCTAATATTTGTATTTTTAGTAGAGATAGGGTTTCACTATGTTGGCCAGGCTGGGTTCGAACACCTAAGCTCAAGTGATCCTCCTGCCTTGGCCTCCCAAACTGCTGGGATTACAGGTATGAACCACTATGCTGGGGAGAAGGCCTTTTTGCAGGGTGCAAAGGCACAGCCTGAAAGGTAGTTCCAGAAGCAATAGCTGACCCTTCCTACTCTGTCTGAACTGCACAAAGAACACGTAATGGGGCCTCAGCAACAGTCCATGGAGGAGGACACCTACTGCCTGGACCCCGACCAGAGGCTTCACAAGCTGCATGAAAACTTGAACTGCTTGTATCAGACTGCTACAAGTTATTCCAAGAACTGGCCCAAGAATTGAAGACAGACACTTCCAGTTTTCATAGCAAGACTCTCTTCCATGAGAAAACATCTCAGGAAGGCCGGATGACTGCCATGTCCATTGAGAGAGCTCTCTGGGCACTCTGGGAAAAAAAAATGACCACAAAAGGCAGAAATCAACTGACTGTGAGACTATGTTCCAGTCTTTCCAGAGTGGTCCTTTGGTTCCTGGGGCTCTGCCTGCAGCCCACAGGACCCAGAAGTGCCAGGGGAACCTGGAAGTGCCAGGGCCACCAGAGCTCCCAGGAGGGAGGGAGGTCACGATGTGAGGGCTTGGGTCCAGAGCACCGGCTGATTTGATTCTGTTTTCCCTGTAGCCGAGTCCTGAATGCCTAGAGCCTCAGCAGATCATCAGCCAGTGCTGCTCTTTAAAGGACTTTTGATTGATCTCTTGTTAGTTTAGCTACTATTCCTTAGTTGATGCTGAAATCGCCCTTATTGAAGTTTGATAAATAGTGTTACGTTTGTATGATACTGTTTTTCAAATAAAGATTGTTTAATATGAAAAAAAGCACTTAGTGCAATACATGGCATATTGTTACAGTTACATAAATATTGTGATTATTACTGTTACTTAAAAAGTACACATCGGTCGGGTGCAGTGGCTCATACCTGTAATCCCAGCACTTTGGGAGGCTGAAGCAGGTGAATCACCTGAGGTCAGGAGTTCAAAACCAGCCTGGCCAACATGGCAAAACCCTGTCTCTACTAAAAACACAAAAAATTAGCTGGCCGTGGTGGCAGGCGTCTGTAATCCCAACTACTTGGGAGGCTGAGGCAGGAGAATCGCTTGAACCTGGGAGGTGGAGGTTGCAGTGAGCCAAGATCACGCCATTGCACTCAAGCCTGGGTGACAGAGTGAGACTCTATATCAACAAAAAAAAGAGAAGAAAAGGATACATCATAGAATTATGAAATCATAGAATGTTAGGTATACAAGGCATTTGCTCGTGAAGAAGTTGTCATTTCTTATTTTGTTTAGAACATGAGTACATATAAAATTTTACTATTTATATTTTCAGGAATCCTTAAACACATTACTTAAACAGCTAGAAAAAGAGAAGAGGACTCTTGAAAGTCATGTGAAATACTATGCATTTAAACTGGAACAAGAATCAAAGGTTTGTTTTTACTCTGTATTTAGCAATTCCTTTGAAACTGCCATTATTTCTAATGTTATCTACAAACCTACTCTGTAATTATCACAAAATGCTTACAAAACTATTTTCTACACTGTAGAGACATAAACCTTAACTTAGTCTTGCTAGTATTGCTAATCTTCTCATATGTTGGATTCTTTACTTTTGTATCTTCACATAGGCTTACCACAGGATCAACAATGAACGCCGTACATACCTAGCTGAAATGTCTCAGGTAGCTCTTTTTATTTCAAATTCTTAGTGTTTCCTCTTACTATAAATTATATTTTTCACTTTTCTAGGTTTTGTTTTTGGTTTGGGAGAGAAGCAGATGTTGGAATTAAATTTCTAAATATGGAGAGTAAACAGGAAAATATACAACTTGTATAAAAGGTAAAAATGGCCATGCCTGTAATCCCAGCACTTTGGGAGGCCAAGGCGGGCAGATCACGAAGTCAGGTGTTCAAGACCAGCCTGGCCAACATAGTGAAACCCCAAATCTACTAGAAATAAAAAAATTAGCTGGGTGTGGTGGTGGGTACTTGTAGTCCCAGCTACCCGGGAGGTGAGGCAGGAGAATAGCTTGAACCCAAGAAGTAGAGGTTGCAGTGAGCCGAGATGGCACCATTGCACTCCAGCCTGGGTGACAGAGCAAGACTCCATCTCAAAAAAAAAAGGTAAAAAGGACATAACAGTTTTCCAAATTAAGAGGTTATTTTTCATATTTGCTTCCTTAATTATCCTTTTAGTTTCACCTCTAATCACTGGAATTCAAACAGGTTGCTGCGATCTCTGTGCCATCATGAAATTAAAGGCACTTCACTTTATGATTATGCATGGTAAGATCTGAGAGATAAGAGCTGCTGTTGGTAGAAGTGTGTACTTATAAATATAGGACAGGGAGCTGATCAGTAAGTTATGAAAGATGTTGCATCTATTTTCAAGCTATTCATTTGCCTTTCCATTTTATTTATGATATTGTTGGTAGTGTAGAGTTTGTATTTTGATGTTGTCAGAGCTATCTTTTATTTATGATTTCTAATGTTATAGTTAAAAAGACCATCTCAGTGTTTCATAGCATTCACCACATCTTTTAGTACTTGTATAGCATAATATCTGATGTTTAAGTATTTAATCAGTATTAATCTTATTTTGGTATATGTTTTAGGATTAGGATGTAAACTCAGTTTTCAATATGTGCCATCTAAATGAAAGTGTCCAAAGAGCAGTTGGACATATATGACTCTCAGAAAACAAAGATTTGAAAATTATTAGCATATAAAAAGTGAAGTCATTGAATAAATGAAATACATTGGGGACAATACATAGTGGGAAAAGAAAACATAATCTAGGATATAACTCTGAAGAAGTTCAGCAGTGACAGTCAAGGGAAGAAGAGCTGAGAAGAGTGTTGGAATCCTGAAGACAGAGCTAGGTCAGAAAAGGAGGTAGAGGATTTTGAGAATGAGATTGGCATAAAGAATAATTTGCTAATCACCATTCCTGAATATCTAGATGGATTAATGAAAGGGTTGAGACTAAGGGCATTAGGTTTGGGGATCAGAGCCCATAAGGGGATATTTAGAAAATTTTGAGAAAGTCAGGCCTACAGTGGGTAAAGGGAAGTGTGGGTTGTAGTGTTGACTAAGGTAAGTAAGACATTGAGACAAGATAGGATCGGTCCTTGTAGTCTCTTGTCTGTAAAATGGATGATTAGCTTAAACTTCATGATCTTTGATACTGGGTTGGATGCACTGATTCCTCCTAGAACACAGGCACCCTTATGCCTTTCCTCAGACTATGTGCTTGAATATGCTCCTTCTCATACATGACAGTTCCACTTCCTTCAAGGTCTAGCACAAACACTACCTCTTTATGGGGCATGACATGATGAAAAGACCAGACTGTAGAGCCATTGCAAATCTGAATTTGAATCCCAGCTCTGCACTTATTACTGTGTGACCTTTCTGGGCCTTAATTTCCTTCCTCACCTGTGAAAAGGAAATATCAGTATCTTGAAAGGATTTTGTATGTAGAAAAATAATATATGGGAAGTGCTGAGTGAAATTTCTGGCACATAATAGATTGTACATTCCAGGAAATGATGAATATCACTTTCCTGTGTTTCTTTCCTGATCTTCCTAGCACCTCTCTGTGACAGGGGCACCAGAATTTCTACTTGCCTTAGCCTTCCACCTAGTCCCTTATTGCTGATTTATCTGTTTGCTTCACTCAGCTGTAGGTTTCTCCCTGAGGTCAGGCAGGGTGATTCATGCTTTCTATTCCCTTTCACAAAGAGTGGCAAAAAGTAAATATGCAAAATTATTTACTGAACTGAACATAAAACAGAATTTATGTTCATAATCATAAGCCCAAGTAATTAAGAAAAAGGTGATATATAACACATGGTTGGAGGATTTTTGTAAAGTTAAAAATAAAGTCTTTTGTCCTCAAAGCATTCATTTACCTTTGTTTATCTGAAAAATTCAGTTTTGTAAAATAATCCTACTCTGACTCTACAGGATCACTGAACATATGATAAAAGCCTATTTTAACAGCTTCCCAGGAAGATATTAATCCTGTCCCCAGTATAAATGTTAATAAGGATTTTCACTCTAGAGTGAATTGTTAATCTTTATAGTGAAGGACAGTTCTAACCATGTGGATACTGTGGTGATTGGAAAGGTTAATGGGTGATTTGCAGTTCTTTCCATGCTGAATACGTAAATAATTGATTCATTGGTAGATAACTAGAGCTATTTGCTGAGTGTGCTGTTTATCCTTCTACTGCTGTCCTTTCTGTGGCTTTGTCTCACTCTTGATTCATTGTTATGAATGAAACTGAGTTTTCCCCTCTTGGGAGTTGCCTGGTATGCACAATGTAAGTATAGTATGGACATTGCTTTTTAATACATAAGTACATTGCATTACTTAAAGACAGGCAGAAAGACTGATTAGAGTTTTTTGCAACACATAATAAACTTAAGTTTTAGTTTCTATCCTCGCAAATATAAAACGTTAGCAATGGCTCTGAGAGATTTCGAAAAATAATGCTTTTAGCTTACAGATAAGGAATCTGAGGCTTTGCTATTTCATTATCAGGAAGTTTTAATTGTTAAAATTGTTACAACATCATATGATGCCTCTTACTCTCCTTTCCTGAAACTTCCTTGAAACCCATTGGTTTGGTTACATCCTCTGAAGAATAAGAACAAGTCTACACTCCTCCTACATGGTAGATTTTCAAAGATTTGTAAATGACTATCAATCTTCCCATAGTTTTTGTTTTGTTTTGTTTTCTAAGCTAAAATATTAAGTTAGATTAGCCATTCCTCATGACGTAGGTTCCAGACTGCCCAAGTATTTCTGCTGACTTTCTGGACAATTCTGTTATTGTTCATTTAAAAATATGGCTCCCTAGGTTTAAATTTCGTACTTGAGATATAATCTCAACAGCATAGTTACCAAAGTCTTAACTAACTCTGCCACACCCATTTTTCTTCTCTGCTGCCTGAGTGATCATTCTGAATTACAAATACAACAGTGCTGTTTCCTGTTAAAAACCTTCCGTTTGCATTGCCCAGAGGATCACAGCAAAGTTCTGTCAGGTGGTCTACACAGGGTCCTCTCCAACTTGGCTGTACCTGTCTCTGCAGCATTATTCCTGCTAATATCCTGGACTGCATTTAGACCAAATGCTATGTGCAATTAGCGGATATATCTGCTGCTTTATACCTAAGGTCCTTACTGTTCCTTCTGCCTAGAATATCCTTTCCTTCGTTCTTAATTGGCTGCTCTTCCATGTGGAGCCCTCCCCTACCACCCTCAATTAGCTTCATCTGTATGCTTACAAAGCACCTGTGTACATCTCTATCAAGGCACTTAACTGTAATCACCTATTTATTTTGCTGTTTCCCCAATAGAACCATGACCCATTTGTCTTTGTACCTGAGTGCTTAATGTAGTGGCAGCATACAGTAGTTGCTCAATAACATTAGCTAAATGAATGAATGAATCAATTCCATTTTCTGTTCCAATATACCCAAACCTTTCACTCATATCAAATGATCTATATCTTAGCTCACACACAAAAAGACAGTCTATCAGGTGTGAAACCCAACTTTTCTCCTTTTCATTTTCAAATTTATTCACATCTTCATCCACTATTCCTGTTCTTCCTGTCTTAAAGGAAAAGGATCCCAAACCTCTTCCCCAGTCTGTTGTCTCTAGGACTTACTTAATAATATTCCTTCTCATATTTTTAATCTCTCTTTCATTGCCTTTGGCTTAACCTTTGCTTGTGACGTGCTCAACCCTCCCACCAAAACAAAATAAAAACAAACCTTTACTTTACGATTAACTGTCTTCATAAACTACTACCTTAGCTTTCTTTTTCTAAGCCAAACTTCATGAATAAATGAATATGCTCATTGCCCTTGCTTTTTAGTCCTTGATCTCTTTTTATTTCTCTTGTGACCCCGCTACTGTGCTTTCACCCACTTTATCTCCTGATAGCCAAATATAGCAACTCCTGTTCAAGTTTGGTGAAGCATCTGTGAGGCATTTTGCACTGCCAGCCATGCTCCCTTCTTTGAATATTCCCCACTCTCCCTGACTTGACTTCCATGATAGTATTTTTTCCTGGGTTTTCTTACTGTTTAAATGATGGCCTGTCTTTCTTTGGTGATTGTCCTATCCCTTAAAAGTTGCTTTCTCAAGTTTATATTATTGATTCTCTTCCTTCTCTGTGTATACCCTTAACGAATGATCTCATTCATTCTTGGCTTCAATTGCCATCTCTAAAGTCATCAGCCTCAATTGTTTCTGAATTGCAGATTATATTTACACTGCCTACTAAAAGTCTCCACTTTTATATGCTGGAGGAATTTCAAGGTAGGCAAAAGTGAAAATATTGTCTTTCTATTTCTGCCTCAAAATACTAACATTTCTATTGTCTTATCTACCTTAATGGCAGGGTGCATGTATTATCTATATTTAGTGTCTACTACAAGAAGTTTTAATGATCTATACCACATAGGTTATATGGTTTTCACAGTTTCCTCCATATTTTTTTTTAATAGTCACATGGACTATGGGGCTTAGATAGGGGGATTTCCAGAATCTTTAGGGGCTTGATAATATTGGAGAAGGTCAGACTTTCCCATTTTTCTCAGCTTCTGTTACACATGCTGCAAAAGACCCTGGTTATGGGAGAGTTAATTGAGAATTGACTGTCTCTGTTATTTCTGAACTCAATTATGAACTAAGAGGATAAACAGTCAAATTTTTATATTTCAGGGTTCTAGCTTACATCAAGTTTCTAAAAGGCAACAGATGGATCAACTGCCTAGGATGCAAGAGAATTTAGTGAAAACGTAAGTCTAGCTATATATTTTCTTTCTAATTAATTACATTTGCACATAAATGGCACTGACAAAACAGGTATCCACTATATTTTGGAAGTTGAACTTCTAGGTTTTGTAGCAATAATATAAAATAGCAGATGGTAAGAGAACTTAAAGAAGTTTGTGATCTTTTCCACTATTTATACACATTTCTTTTTTAGATCCCAGAGGCATTTTTAGTCTTCAAACACGATAATATATTATTTTTTAAACTAAAATAATATGCACCCAGGAGAGCTTAAAACTACAGCATTAACAATGACATAAACACAAGCATACCTTGGAGATGTTATGGGTTTGGTTCCGGACCATTATAGTAAAGTGAATATCACAGTAAAGTGAGTTACACAAATTTTGGGGTTCTCACTATATATAAAAGTTATTTTTATACCATTACTGTAGTCTATTAAGTGTGCAATAGCATTATGTCTAAAAACAATGTAGATACCTTAATTTTAAAAGATTTTATGCTGAAAAATGCTATTAATTATCTGAGCCTTCAGTGAGTTGTAATCTTTTTGCTGGTGTAGGGTCTTACCTCCATGTTGATGGCTGCTGGTGGATCAGGGTGGTGGTTGCTGAAAGCTGAGGTACCTGTGGCAAATTCTGCAAATAGGGCACCGATTTGCTGCACTGATTGTCTCTTTTATGAAAGATGTCTCTATCATATGTGTTGTGGCTTGATAGCGTTTTACCCACAGTAGAACTTCTTTCAAAATTGGGGTTGTCTTTTCAAATTCTGTTGCTACTTTATCAGCTAAGTCCATAGAATATTCTAAATCCTTGGCTGTTGTTTCAAAAATGACATCACGGCATCTTTATGAGGAGCAGATTTCATCTCAAGAGACCACTTTCTTTGCTCATCTGTAAGAAGCAACTCCTCATCCATTCAAGTTTTATCATGAGATTGCAGCCTGAAGAGATGACTGAATTGCTATTTCCAAAACATCTACAGTGACTTCCTCCACTGAAGTCTTGTACCCCTCAAAATCATCTGTGAGGGTTGGAATCAGCATCTTCCAAACTTCTTTTAATGTTGACATTTTTTACCTCCTCTCGTAAATCACAAATGTTCTTAGTGGCATCTAGAATGATGAATCCTTTCCAGAAGGCTTTCTTCCAAACTCATCAAAGGAATCACTATCTATGGCAGGTATAACCTTATGAAATGTATTTCTTAAATGATAAGACTTGAAAGTTAAAATTACTCCTTGATCAGGGCAGCAGAGTAGATGGTATGTTAACAGGCATTTAAACAGCATTTATCCCTTGTGTATCTCCCTCAGAGTTCTTGTAACCAGGTACATTGTCAAAGAGTTGTAATATTTTGAAAGGAATCTTATTTTCTGAGCAGTAAGTCTCAACAGTGGGCTTAAAATATTCAATAAATCATGCTGTAAACTCTAAATTCTTGTGCTGTCATCTGGGCTTCATTTCATTTATAGAGTACAGGAAGAGTAAGTTTAGCATAATTCCTAGGATTTTCAGAATGGTAAATGAGCATTCGCTTCAACATAAAGTCACTGGCTGCATTAGCCTTAGACAAGTCAACCTGTTTTTTGATGCTTCGAAGCCAGGCATTGTCTTCTGCCCTCTAGCTAGGAATGTCCTAGATGGCATCTTTTTTCCAATAGAGGCTATTTGTTCACACTGAAAATCTGTTGGTTAGTGTAGTTGCCTTCATCAATGATCTTAGCTAGTTCTTCTGGAGAACTTGCTGCAACTTCTTCATCAGCACTTGCTGCTTCACCTGGAACTCTTATGTTATGGAGAGGGCTTCTTTTCTTAATTCATGAACCAACCTCCGCTGGCTTCCAGCTTTTCTTCTGCAGGTTTCTCACCTCTCTCAGCCTTCAGAGAATCAAAGGGATTTAGGATCTTACTCTTGATTAGGTTTTGGCTTTAGAGAATACTGTGGCTTCTTTGGTCTTTTATCCAGACCACTCAGACTTTTTCCATATCAGCAAGAAGGCTGTTTTGCTTCCTTATCATTGTTGTGTTCACTAGAGTGGTGCTTTTAATTTCTTTTAAGAATCTTCCCTTTGCATTTACAACTTGGCTTAACTGTTTGGCACAAGAGGCCTAGCTTTCAGCCTATCTCGGCTTTCAACATACCTTCCTCACTAAGTAACTAAGCTTATCATTTCTAGCCAAATTAAAGTGAGAGATGTGCAACTCTTCCTTTTACTTCAACACCATAGCAAGGTTACTAATTGGCCTAATTTCAATATTGTTGTGTCTCAGTGAATAGAGAGGCCCAAAGAGAGGGAGAGAGACCCAAGAATGGCTGGTTGGTAGAGCAGTCAACATACATACCTTTATTAAACAGTTTGCTGTTTTATATGGGCATGGTTCATGGCTCCCCAAAACAATTACAGTAGTTACATCAAAGATCACTGATCACCATAACAGATAAAGTAATAATTTGAAAGTTTGAAATATTGTAAGAATTACCAAAATATGATGCAGACATGAAATGAACATATGCTACTGGAAAAATGGTGCTGATAGACTTGCTCAACACAAGGTTGCCACTAATCTTCAATTTGTAAAAATGCAGTATCATTGAAGCACAATAAAATGAAGCATAATAAGACAAGATATGCCTGAACAATTATAGCATCAGCCCTAGCCTAACTATGTTCACTGGAGTGGACACTAAAATAAACATAGATGACAGTGCAATTTAAACTGTTTTCCTATGTAAACAAAACCAATTTAGGATAGATAAAGAACAGAGGGCCTGGTGCAATGACTCATGCCTGTCATACAACACTTTGGGAGACTGAGGCAGGAGGATTCCTTGAGGCCTCAAGTTCAAGACCAACTTCGGAAACATAGCAAGACTGTCTCTACAAAAATTAGAAAAATTGACTGGTTGTGGTGGTGTGCACTGTAGTCCCAGCTGCTTGGGAGGCTGAGACAGGAGGATCACTTGAGCCCAGGAGATCAAGGCTGCAGTGATCTATGATCCTGCCACTGTACTGCAGCCTGGTCAACAGAGCAAGACACTGTCTCTTAAGAAAAAAAAACAGGAATGTTTTGTAAGTTTAGAAGGTATGTCTATACACAATTTTCTCTGGTCCTGTACTAAATACAGAAGAATTAATCAAGTAAACCTTCTCTGAGTAACTTTATTCCATGTAGGGGAAAACATTCATATATAACTTAACATTATGAAGCCAAGATGTGAATCAGCTGTAAGTCAGAATCCTTTTTAAATATAGATCAAGGTAAGAGGCACTCAAGTATAGCAAATTTCTTTGGTGGAGATTAATGAGGTAGCAACATTTTGTCCAATTTGGATAAATGTATTTGGCTAGATAAAGTATATTCTTTCTTGAATAGTCAAATGCTTTAAATTATTATTCATTATCTTTATACATTTTCATTATTGGAAATATAATGTAGTTTAAATATTATATTTTGACAAAGGACTTCCCTAGAAAAACTATTATACCACTGTATCAGAGTCCCCAAGACCACTCCCATATTCAATGATTCATTAGAAGAATTCATGAGGATTGGCAAATACTTGTACTTGTGGCTAATATATATTTTCCTTTTTTCTTTCTTTATCCAATCCATGTGCCTCACAGGGAATTTATAGCAAAGGAATACAAAGCAAACTCAACAAAAGGATAAAGCACATGGGATGAATTCTGAGAAAATTAGCTTCCAAAAGTTTTCTCCAAGTTAGGGTCACATAAGACATACTTAATTTAACTCCAGCAAGGAGTTGCAATAGCAGGTATGACAGTATATGAAGTTTTATCTACCAGAGAAGCTCATTAGTTACTTAGCCCCCAATGTTTCTATTGGGAACAGATGACATAGGCTTCCTCTGCCTGGCATGCACCAGAATTCCAGACTCCCAGAAGGAAAACAGGTGTTCAATATAAACCACATTGTTTGCACAAACAGCATAGGCACAGTGAATCATTCTTTTCATTTGGGAAAAGGTTTACATCAGTTTAGGGAACTGTTTACCCATAAGTTTCCAGATACCAGCCAAGAACAAACCTCGCAAGCAGGCTTTTCCAAAGACAATACTCTCAAGCCTGCTATGTTGACTTTTCTGTACAACCACCCTAAATATTTTTATTAATATCTTGCAGTTCAGATTTGTTTTCCAATTTATATCTGTTCTAAAAATATATACCTCTGTTATTCAAATTTGCTTAGTGAAGAGGGAAATATTTCAAAAATGAAAGTTAAACTTCTTTATTATAATCATATATTAGGACATACATATATATCACCACAATATAGATCTATGCGGGCAGTTTGGTTTTCCATTGAGTATTGCTGGGGGTTGGATCCCTCAGAGAGTAGACTCTTAAATGGGAATCAGCATGCAGGAAGTTTATTTTATTTATATATTTATTTATTTAGAGATGGAGTCTGGCTCTGTTACCTAGGCTAGAGTGCAGTGGTGTGATCTCTGTTCACTGCAACCACTGCCTCCTGGGTTCAAATTATTCTCCTGCATCAGCTTCCCAAACAGCTGGGATTACAGGTGTGTGCCACCATGCCTAATTTTTGTATTTTTAGTAGAGCTAGGGTTTCACCATGTTGACCAGGCTGGTCTCGAACTCCTGGCCTCAAACGACCCTCCCGCCTTGGCCTCCCAAAATGCTGAGATTACAGGCTTGAGCCACTGCACCTGGCCAGGAAGTTTATGAATGAGGGTTCTTAGGATCAACACCTGTGAGAGAAGGCTAGGAACCAGGTTTGGGCAGAGAGAGTAGGGCTATAGTGCAGGTGCCGTTCCATGTACCAAGCTGATTTATGCATGACTCAAGTGTGGGCCTTTTTTCTCTGGCAGGATGACCCAGACCCTTATCCCTGGGGAATCTGAGCTTCTGTTTATCATGTCCTTTCCAGGTCGTGGCTAAGATACTTATCCACTTACTGTCAAAATTGGGCAAATTAGTACCAAAGGACAACCAAGTAGATCACCTGGATGCCATACTCATTCCTCCTTACCCCCTTATGTAGCAGCAGCTATGAATCAGGCTGATGATCAGCTTGTCTGTGAGGCCCTCCATGCCACAGGTCTGAACTGAGCTTAAGGTGCTGGTGCATCGAGGTGGATGGCACGGTCTGGGATACATGCCCTTTCAGCTGGTTTGTGCCCTCCAACACTGCTTGTGCTTGATCCCAGATCAATCAGTTCCATCTCTGATGACACTTATTGTTGAATAGAGTGCCTGGCATAAATTGGTGTTTAGTAATTTTTTAATGAATTTATGACTAAATGGTCAAATGGAGAAAACATCCTCTACACTCTCTGAAACTAATGCAAATCACTCATCTAATAGAAACATTTCTATATCTCTCTAATAATCCAAATTAGGTATATATAATTGGTATATTTCTTTTCTTACTTACTGTCTTAACTCTGGAAATTTTTGTTGATGACTCAGATTTGAGTCTTTAAAGGAAGTTATGGTATTAGGCACTTCACAGAATGGGACAATGAAATGGTCAATGGACATGTGAAGGGAGACTCAGCACCATTACTCATCAGCAGAATGCAAGTTAAAACTACAAGATACAACTACAAATTTTGAAGATTCATGATTCCAAGTGTTGTCAAGGATGTGGGGGAATAGGGGATTCTCATACACTGTGGGTAGGAGTATAAATTTCCACAACCACTATGGAATACTATATAGTTCATTTTCACACTGCTTTAAAGAACTACCTGAGACTCGGTAAGAAAAGTTTGCGTGAATCACAGGCCTGCAGGCTGTACAGGAAACATGTCTGGGGAGGCCTCAGGAATCTTATAATCATGGTGGAAGGGCAAAGGGGAAGCAAGCACCTTCTTCACATGGCAGAGCCAGACAGAGAGTGAATGGGGAAGTGCTGCATACTTTCAAACAACCAGATTTTGTGAGAACTCACTATCACAAGAACACTAAGGGGGAGATCCGCTCCCAGGATCCAATTATCTCCCACCAGCTCACTCCCCCAGCACCAGGGATTATAATTCAACATGAGATTTGGGTTAGGGACACAGAACCTAACCATATCAAATACATTTTAGCATTACTTTCTATATTTAGCTGATCATACACCTTCTCTATAACCCAAAAATTCTAGCAATATATCAAATAGAATGATGCATACATTTATACCAAAGGAATAAGAATGTTCATAGCAGCTTTATTCTTGACAATTCAAAACTGAATATAGCCTAAATGTCCATCAGTAGTGGAATGGATAAAAATTATATGTATATGAATAATAATAAAAACAAATATACTATAGCTCACACAACATTATGGATAATTCTCAGTATTGAGTGAAATAGGTCAGAAAGAAAAGAATATGTACAATGTGATCTCCTTTAAAGTTCAAAGATAAAATTAAACTGTGATGTCAGAAGAAAGGCTAGTAATTATTAATACCAGTGGGAAGGAAGAAGTGAATAATAATTGTGAGCAACATGCTGGTATCTTCCAGTATGATGATAATATTCTATTGATTGACCTAAGTGGTGGTTATATCAGTATTTGCTTTATTATAATTCATGGATTGGTACATTTATGATTTGTGAACCTTTAATCAAGTCTCCATGGCTTTTAATATTTGATTTGGTGGATATTCTCATATGTGTTAATATTAAAATATTGACTTACACTGTTTTCCTAATGTTCAGAACTAATCAGAAATGTGAAATTCTCTTATAAAAATCTAGCAGAAAGGGATAGTGCCTGATTGCATATTAGCTATTATAGTCCTACTATGTAGAATTATGGCCACAAATGAGCAAGATAACTATACTGCTGTTAAAGGATGTATTGTAGAGATCTTTACATACACCAATTTGACAAAAGGCTCTTTATGATTAAATGGGAAAACAGTCTTTTTAGGATAAGTTTAGTAAGTTGCCAAAAAAGTCTAGAGAAGTTAATAGGTAACTTTTTTGACTGTGACCCATGGCATATATTAACTATGAAAAATCATATTCCTGAAAGCAAGGAGCTCAAAACTGATACCATGGGAATGGTTCTTAAAAATAGAAAACTATAGTTTATTTTTTTCTTGAGTGTGAAACGTCATTTTTTTTTCTGCTTATGAACAGTTTTAAAGTGAGCAAGCCGTTGGTGCCCTGGAGCAAAAGAATCTGAGGGAAATTTATTCTAGGACTTGGTAAGAGACAGATTGTTAGGGGCATGTCCTTTTGATTTTGATTTTTTTTTAAAGCAGCTACCGTAGAGATAACACAACCAAAATATCCAACATTAAAGGAATAAGTCAATACCTATGTTAGTATTAGGAAGTTGCAAAAATTACATTCTAGCAAAGAACATTACTGGCATAGAAAAACATTTATCTATCATAGTAAACAAAAATTATAGTACAAAATAGGTTAGTGAAATTATGGGTGATTTATATTTACACCTCTTAGGTTTTATATAAGAATATGCATACTTTATAATCATTTTTAATAATTTTATGTTAAAAGAGAAAAGTCAAGAGACAGTCCAGATAGACTATGGAAATTCTCAAGTCAAAATAGCAGTGTAAATACTGTATAACTAATACAGTACGGTATTTTTAAAAAAAGTGAGAAGCAAAGTGGTACAGTAGTCCTCTCTTATCCGAGGGGATACATTCCAAAGACCACCAGTGGATGCCGAAACCATGGATAGTACTGCACCCTATGTATACTATGTTGTTTTTTTTTTTTACATACATAGTTATCTACATTTAAATTTACAAATTAGGCACAGGAAGAGATTAGCAATAACTAATAATACAATTTAACTATAAAGCATACTGTAATAAAAGTTATATAAATGTAGTGTCTCTCTCTCTCAAAATAGCTTATTATACTGTAATCACCTATTTTCAGACCGTGGCTGACCACAGGTAACTGAAACTGTGCAAAGTAAAACCATGAATAAAGCGGGGACAAGTGTAAATGAAAATCAGCACTGACTTTGGAGCAGATAGACCCATCAGTTTTTGCCTCCATCACTTATTATTTAATGTGGCTTTATATAAGTAACCACTCTCAGATTCCGTTTTCTTACCCATAAGATGCAGAGATGCAACCCAAAAAGAATGATAGGTATGAGAATTAGAGGTTGTTAAAAAGTCCTTAACTCAATGAACATTAACTATTATCATGACTATAGTACTTTATTGACTATAAAGAATCAGCAAAGTAATGATGTATTGATTTGTGAGGACAGAAAAATACATATGACAATAATTTGGAACTGCAAGTGACTGTTATGCTATTAATAACAAATTTACAGAAGGCTTAGCCACTATTATTTATTTAAAAACCATAATACTCAGGAGGGTAGAATGGTTTCCCAACTTTCCTGATGGTGACTGACACCATATTGTGATCCATATGCCCACATATATATTTCTATATTTAACAATTTTTGAAAGAATATTTTTTTCTTACTATGTGTGATGCATGTTGATATTTCTTTTTCTGTCCTTTTCTCTTTTTTTTAAGAGACAGGTCTTGCTCTGTAACCCAGGCTAGACTGCAGTGTCACAATGATAGCTCATTGTAACCCTAAACTCCCAGGCTAAGAGATCCCCCTGCCTCAGCCTCCTGAGTAGCTAGGACTATAGGCATGAGCCACCATGTCCTGCTAATTTTTTTATTTTTTGTAGAGAATACAGACAGGGTCTTGCCATGTTTTTCAGGCTGGTCTTAATCTCCTGGAGTCAAGCAATCTCCCACCTAAGCCTCCCAAAATGCTGGGATTACAGGCATGAATCACTGCACCTGGCCCCTTTTCCATTTTTTTGATTAATGTATGTTCTTTCCCTCTTCTGTTCTGTTTCCTTTTCTGTTATTTTTATATTGCTACTGTAATTCAGTAAATCAATCCACTAACATGCATTCTGCAGTTTGGAAAACACCGCTCTAAAAGACATCTAGGAGATTAAACATCTTTTACCAGTGAAGTACCTAAGCTTCATCATTAGTGTCATTAGTTAGTTATTATTCAGACATTAGTTCTATCATGTTAGTTAGATCTTTTAGAAATGAGCCATATTTGGAAGCTACTTAAAACATCCTTAATGTAATAGAAAATTAGTACTATAAATAATAAATATCTATAATGAGCTATATTAATTAAATATAATAATTGAGTGGTTGTGGTTCCATATTCCACTAGAAAAAAAATCATTTTTAAACATCATTAATAAACTAAAGAAATTTTTAACAGGAAATGGATTATTCCCAAAGCACATTTTAAAAATATTTTTTATTGAGATATTACTCACATACCAAATAATTTATCCTTTTAGCATACAACTCTGTATCTTTAGCACATTGGAAGGCTGAGGCAGGATGATCACTTGAGCCTAGGAGTTTAAGGCTGCAGTGAGCTATGATTGTGCCACTGCATTGCAACCTGGGCAACAGAGCCAGACCCAATTTAAAACAAATTTAAATAAAAATAATAAAGTAAACAGCTCAGTGATTTTTAGTATATTCATGGGGTCATGCAAGCATCACCACTAACTGATTCCAGAACATTTTCATCACCCCAAAAAGAAAGTCTATACGAATAAGCAGTCAGTTCCCAAACCCCCTTCTACTTAAACTCCTTGCAATCACTAATCTGCTGTCTTGATGGTTTTCTCTGGTTTTGTTATTTCATATACAGTCAATCACGTGTCCCTTAATGATGGGGACATGTAAGAAGTATCTCATACGGCAGTTTTGTCATTGTGCAAACATCACAGAGTGTGCTTACAAAAACCTAGATGGTGGAGCCTACAACACAGCTAGCAATATTGTATAGCCTATTGCTCCTAAGTTACAAACCTGTACAGCATATTAATGTACCGAACACTCTGGCAATTGTAACACAATGGTAAGTATTTGTGTATCTAAACATAGAAAAAGTACAGTAAAAATACCGTATTATAATCTTACAGGAATACTGTCATATATGCAGTCCGTTGCTGACTGAAATGTTATGTGGCACATTTCCAACTGTGAGTGAGAACATACAATACATGAACTTGTGTGTTTAACTTCTGCCGCTTAATATAACATTTTCAGGGTTCATCCATGTTGGAACATAAATGAGTTATTTATTCTTTGTTGTGGCAGAGTAATATTCCAGTTTTTGGATATACCACTTTCTATTTATCCATTCATCAGCTGATGGACATTTGCGTGTTTACACCTCTTCACCATTATGAATAATGAATGCTACTATGAACATCCCTGTTCAAGTTTTGTGTGTAAATGTTTTTAATTCTCATAGGTGCATGCCTAGAAGTAGAATCAATTCCATTCTGTTTATCTTTTTGAGGAACTGCCAAGCTGTTTTCTATAGTAGCTGTACCATTTTACATTCCCATCAGCAATGAATCAGGGTTCCAATTTCTCCATATCATTGTCAACACATGATGTCTTTTATTTAAAAAAAATGTTAACCATCCTAGTAGATAGATGTGAAGTGGTATCTTACTATGGTTTTGATTTGCACTTTCCTAATGTCTAATGACGTTGAACATCTTTTCATGTATTTGTTGGCCATTTCTATAGAGACAGCCTTCCATACCCATGGATTCTGCATCCATGAATTCAACCAACTGTGGACCAAAAACTTTGGGGAAACAACAACAACAATAATAATACAATAATAAAAAATAATTTTTAAAAACCCAATACAGTATAACATCTATTTATGTAGCATTTACCTTGTATTATGTATAAGTAATCTAGAGATGATTTAAAGTATACTGGATTATATGTGTACATTATATGCAAGTATGACACCATTTTATATAAAGGACTTGAGCATCTGTGAATTTTTGTATCCATGGGGGTCCTGGAACCAATCACCCTTAGATGTAGAGGGACAACTGTATCTCTTCTTTGGAGAAATGTCTATTCAAGTCCTTTGCCTATTATTAAATTGGTTTGTTTGTCCCTATTATGTTGCATTGAGAGCATTGTATATTCTAGGTACTAGACCTTATCAGATACAAGATTTGCAAATTTTTTTCCCATTCTATGGATGGTCTTTTTACTTTCTCGATGATGTCTTTAGAAACACAAAGATTCTTAATTTTGATGAAGACCATCATCTACTTTTTCTTGGTTGCTTGTGTTTTAGGTGTCATATATAAGACATTATTGCTCACCTGTGTTTTCTTCTAAGAATTTTATACTTTTAGCTCCTTTTTCACCCATTTTTAGTTCATTTTTATATATTATGTGAGGTAGGGGTTCGATTTCACTCTTTTGCCTGTATTTATTCAGTTGTCCTAGCACCACAGGTTGGAGACACTATCCTTCCCCAGTTAAATGGTCTTGGCACTCTTATAAAAAAAAATAGTTTACCATAATATTTGGGTTTACTCTTAGTGTCTCAGTTTTATTTCATTGATTCATAACACTATCCTTATGCCAATACCATACTGTCTTGATGACTTTTTAGTGAGTTTGAAATCAGGAAGTGTGAGTACTCTAATTTTATTGTTCTTTTTCAAGATTATTTTGGTTATTCAGAGTCCCTTTTATTTCCATGTGGAGTTAGGATTCACTTGTTAATTTCTTCACAAAATACAGCTGGTGTTTTGATGGAGCGAGAGTGTTAAACCTGTAGATCACTTTGGGTAGTATTGGCATCTTAACAATATTAAGTCTTCCAGTCCAAGAACATGGAATTTCTATTTATTTAGATCTTCTTTAATTTATTTCAAAGATATTTTATAGATTTTAGTGTACAAATCTTGCAATTCTTTAGCTAAATTTGTTCCTTATATTCTTTATGATGCAGTTTGAAATAGAATATTTCATTTTAGGACTGTATATTGCTGGTGTCTAGAAATATAGTTGATGTTTCCATATTGATCTTAAATCCAGAAACCCTGAGGAACTTATTAGATCTCATAAATACGTGTGTGTGTGTGTGTGTGTGTGTCTGTGTCTGTGTGTCTGTGTCTGTGTATATGTATGCCGTAGTATTTTCTGTATACAAAATTATGTCACCTAAATAGAGATCATTTTACTTCTTTTTTTTCTTCTAGTTTGGATGCCTTTATCTGTTTTTCTTACCTAACTGGCCTGGCTAGAACTTCTCATATGATGTTGAATAGAAGTGGTAATAGTGAACATTCTTGACTTGTTCCTTATCTTAGAGAGAAAGCTTTTGTTTTTTACATTAAATATGATGTTGGCTATAGATTTTTTTCATATATTTATAAAATCAGGTTAGTGCTTAGAAATTTATAGCTATAAATATATTTTTAAAGGAATAATTTCAAATAAAATCAAACCTTCTACCTTATGAAACTTGAAAAAGAAGAGCAAATCAAACCCAAAACAAGCAGAAACAAGAAAATAAGGGTAATATTTACCTCATAAACTAAGTTAGAAGGTGTTCTTTCCTATTTCATTTTTATGAAGTGTGCATGAAGGATTGGTTTTTTATATGTATGATTTAATATTGGGTAGAATATACCAGCAAATTCTTCTGGTCTTGGTCTCTGGGAATTACAATTAACATCTTAATTAATAACAATCTACTTTAGGTTCAAACCAACTTAATTTCAATAGTGTACCAGAAGTTCTCTCCTATTTGCTCCATTCCCTCCACCTTATTTTTTGCTGTATTGTCATACAAATTACAACCTTACATATTTTGTTTCCATTAACAGATTTACAATTATGCTTCATGCAGTCATTTTCTTAATCAGTTAGGAGATTTAAAAAGAATTACAAACAAAAACCACATTTATCCTATTTTTTATGTTTATCTATGCAGTTACCTTTACCAGTTTTCTTTATTTCCTCATGTGGATTTGTACTACTATCAGATGTTCTTTTATTTTAACACAAAAGTCTCTACTATTTTTTATAGGGCAGGTTTGCTGATGATTAATTCCTTCTGTTTTTGCTTATCTGGAAATGTCTTAATTTTTCTTTTATTTTAGAAGGATAGTTTTTTTGCATATAGAATTCTCAGTTGAAAGTCTTTTCCCTTTAGCACTTTGAATGTTTCATCCCACTGCTTTCAGCCTTCATAGTTGCTCATGAGAAATCAGTTGTTACTCCTATTGAAGATCCCTTATACATACCAAGTTGCTTCTTTCTAGCTGCTTTCAAGATTCCCTCTTTGTTCTGGCTTTTGATGGTTTGAAAATGATGTGTCTGGATATTGATCTCTTTGATTTATTCTTTTTGGAATTTCTTGGGCTTCTGAAATTTGTAAATCAATGTTTTTAATGAAATTTGGGAAACTTTTAGCAATTATTTTTCAAATATTCTCTCTGTCCTTTTCTCTTTCCCCTTGCCTTCTGGGACACTCATTATACATATGCTGATATACTTGATGATATTTTACAGGTCTCTGAGACTGTTCAGTTTTCTTTAGTGGGGACCATAGGCTCTTTGCCCCTACAGTTTGCTAAAAATCACAGACAGGCAGATTTATTAATAGGAGAAAAGGCACACAAATTTATTTAATGTGTATACACGGGAGTCTTCAGAATGAAAATCCAACTTCCCAGTGAGTTATAGAAACTTATATACCATTTTGAGGTTACAGAAAGAGTGGGGGCTTAGGTTTTGATTTTAAAAAAGGTTATGGGAGCCAGGAGAAGAGGCTTGGTGAACAAAGGTGATCTTTTTATATAGATAAAGCCACCCTCAGGGAGAATAGATGGTAAATGTTTCTTCTCAGACTTTTAAATGTGTCAGACTTTCCATCTTTCCTACATCTGGGGAAAGGTGTAGAAAGGGGAGGTGGCACAACTGCATTAGTGGAGATTCTCCACATTAATGCAAACTTTCCCCACTTAAGACAGCTTTGCAAGGTCATTTCTGCCTGCTGGCCAAGATACTGACGTTTCAAAATATGTCAAAGAAATGTATTTTAGGGTAAAATATTTTAATTTCCTCCACTTTATTCTTTGTTATCTGTTGCTCAAACCAGACAATCTTAATGGGCAAATCTTCAACTTCACTGACTCTTCTGCCTATTCCAATCTGCTGTTGAGCTCTTCTAGTGAATTCTTCATTTATTTTCATTTTCAACTCCAGAATGTCTATTTGGTTCTTTTTAAACAATTTCCAACTCTTATTAGGGTTCTTGATTTGGTGAGACATTATTCTCATAATGTCCTCTATAGATATGATTTCCTTTAGTTCTTTAAACATATTTTAAAATAATAGATTTAAAGTCTTTGTCTATTAAGTCTAACATCAGGACTTCCTCAGGGAAAGTGTTTATTAATTGCTTTTTTTCTTGTGTAAGACCCATGTTTTTTTGTCTCTTCTCATATATTGTAATTTTTTTTGTTGTTGAAAACTGGATGTTTTGAAAAATATAATGTGGCCACTCTGTATATTAGTTTCTTTCTCCTCCCCAGGGTTTGTTGTTGTCACTGTTTTTGCTGCTGTTTGCTTGTTTAGTGACTTTTTCTGAAATAATTCTATAAAATCTGTATCCTTTGTCAGGGTGGACACTGAAGTCTTTGTTGAGTTAGCTTAGGGTTTAACTAATGATTGAACAGATTTCTTTAAATGCCTGGAATCAATAAATCTCCTAGCCTTTGCAGATGGACTGTGTGTGTGTGTGTGTGTGTGTGTGTGTGTGTGTGTGTGTGCTGGAGCGTGCCTTCAACAGTTGGCTAGGCAAATTACAACTGTTCCTTATTCTTCACATCCTGCTTGTGCGGAGCCTCAGGGTCAGCCAGAGACAAGAGCTTATTTGGGGCCTTTTCAGGCCTTTCCTGAATATGCACACAGTTCTACGCATACTCACAGTTACACATGTGTATGGCCTTCTAGTTTCCAAGAAATATAATGGAGCTTATTAATACTCATTTCTCAGCTTTTCCTTTTTTTTTTTTTTTTTTTTTGAGACAGAGGCTCACTCTGTTGCCTAGGCTGGAGTGCAGTGGTGTAATCTTGACTCACTGCAACCTCTGCCTCACACTCAAGTGATTCTCATGTCTCAGCCTCCCAAGTAGCTAGGATTACAGGCATGCAGCACTATTCCTTGCTCTAGATAGATAGATAGATAAATTTTAGTACAGGTGAGGTTTCACCATACTGGCCAGGCTGGTCTCAAACTCCCAGCCTCAAGTGATCCATCTGCCTCCCTTAGCTTCCCAAAGTCCTGGGATTATAGGTATGAGCCACTGCCTCTGGCCTCTCAGCTTTTCCTTTTAAGCTTCCTAGTTGAGGCCTATTTTTTGCCTCAATTGTTATCTACTAACTCAGGCAGCTCTGAAATTAAACAGTGGTTTCTTATTGTTCCAGCAAATGCCCCTAGGGAAAAGGCTGTTTACCCAGGACCATCTCCAAGTCAGGTCAAATAAAGACAGCTTTGTAAGCGGTCTTTCGATTAATCACCAGACTGTTTAAATAATGAAAATACTCTTGGAATAAAATAGGTGTTAAAGGATCTCCAACCCCATTCTGCCCCTTATGGTGTCTGCCAGGCTACTGAGTTTTCACTGCAGTTGTGGGCTGCTGTTTTTCAAGGCTACCATGGAGCTGGGAATGAGGGCCAGGGTAACAGTAGACAGGCATAGGGCAAGTTAAAATGCTGCAAAGCTCAGTGTTCGAAGTTTCAGCCATTTGTTGTTGTTGTTATTATTTTATAAATTTTCCAGGATTGTTGCAACACTTTCATTAATTTCCAGAGTTTTGATAAAGTTGCTTCTAACCATATTTGCCAATTTCTCATCACTTTTATGGAGGCGAGAATTTTATCCTTCATTTTTATGAGGAGAAAATAACAGGTTCTTACTCTGTCATCTGTTTATTGCCATCACCCCTTAACTAAGAAAGTTTTTAGGAAATTGAAGTGGACTTTTACTCTCTCAAGTCAGAGTGTAAGGAAGGTTGGCTTTTTAATGGCACATAAGTCAATAAGGGAAAAAGGATCTCATGGAAATCTAAGAAAAGGAATTCATGGATCTGTCTTATCCTGGATCTGTCTTATCCCTCGTTAGACAGAGCTTTCCACATTACGGCACCTGACATGCTACTTTCCAGCCTTTGAATTATCTACCTTTAAGCCGTCTGCCTCTGGAGCTGTGGTTAGATGATGTGTTATAGCAGAAGGCTGCCTAAGATTGCACTGTAAGCAGAAACTACTCACAGGAAGGTTTCCATGTGAAGGCCTATGGGTGGGAACAAGGTCCAATATACAGTTCTCTCTGTGTGGCCTATAATTTTTTTGTTGAACATAATGGTGACTGAAAAGTTTGATTAACATTTATTTATTTCAGGGGAAGATATAATCCAGCTAATCAGAAGACAGTGAGTGCCAAGAGAGGACCAGTAAAAAAGATTACAAGATCAAACCATCTCCCAGAACTCTATCTGTGATTCCAGAACTGGGTGGATTTCTATTTCTTCCTTTTCCCCCCGGCCCCATCTATAATATTCAACTTGTGAAGTTAATGGTCAGCAAATTTCTTCAGGGAATAAAATAGATAAGAAAGAACAGCCAAATTTTTCTTTAGCTCCTCTTCCAGAAATGTGTTCTTTTGTCTGCATAAAAGTGATTTTCTCCAGTGACCCTAAACTATGTAAGAGAAGTGCTTGTGAGTTTTAAAATATCCTAGGAAATCTGAAGGCTGGTGTAATTACAGCTGCTTTTAGTAATAGACCCATGATCTGCTCTGATAGTAACATTGCTATTCTATTTGGTTTCTAGTTGGCTGTTAGCTAAAAGTGTATATTCATAAAACCTTTTCGCCATTTTGGGCTGCATCTTGCTCAGTTTTTTAAATCATAGGTTTAAACAAAGCCGAAAATCAAGTCCATTTTAAATTTTGACTTGAAATGCGGTATTGGAGAACAACCTTCAATCATAAATAAATGTGTTTGTTGTTTCTACTGTGCCATGAACTTAGATCTTGGGCAAGTCCCTCCACCTCATGTTTATTTCCCACAAATATAAAATGATTGAAGCAAACTATACACTTTCTAAGGATTTTTACAATTCTAGAAAAGCAATATTTATTCAATCATAAGGTCCTGCCACTTACTTAGCACTGGTGATTTAAGACATTTTGTGACATGATAATTCATAGCGACGGACGACAGACTAATTCTTTAGTCCAAACTGCAACTGTTCACAATACGCACGTCTAGAAGTGAAGATAGAATGAGGATAAGAAAAGAGAATTCTTTTGAGGCATTTACAAAATTTATTGAATCCTCTCATTCACGGTAGGACCATTTTTGTCTTTAGATAGTTTTTGTAACTGTCACCTAGGTCTGGAACATATAACTTATTTGTCCACTTTAATAAGTGAAATCATTGGATTTTAAATTTATAGAAATCGCCCAGAGGTAAGTGTAGTTTCCAGCTAATGGTATTCTCACCCTATATCCTGCACAAAATCTGAATTCTATTCTGTATCATCAGTAATGCATTTCTATAACTACTTCTATAGAAGTTTATTTTCTTTAATGAAGAATATATAAATTTAATATAGCCAAAAATATTTTTAAATGACTTTAAAATTTGATGCAGAGTAACTTTCTGTAAGTTATTCTACAATGGAATTATTTGTAAACATTTTCCCCTATTGTTTAGCTAACTATTGATATTAGGTGCCTTGACCGATATCATTAGACAATCATTAGATTTTTATGTCTTATACCATCTTTCTTAGCATTAGTAGAAAATTAATAATTTAAATAGTAATTACTATAGGCTGGGTGTAGAGGCTCACACTTGTAATTCTAGTACTTTGAGAGGCCAAGGTAGGCAGATCACTTGAGTCCAAGAGTTCAAGACCAGCCTGGCCAACATGGCAAAACCTGTCTCTACTAAAAAGAAAAAAAAATATATATAGATATATATAGATAGATAGATAGATAGATAGATAGATATAGATAGATAGATGTATATACATATTATGCTGGAGTGGTTGTGCATGCCTATAATCCCAGCTACTCAGGAGACTGAGGCACAAGAATCACTTGAACCCAGGAGGCAGAGGTTGCAGTGACCTGAGATCATGCCACTGCACTCCAGCTTGGGAGACAGAGCAAGATTCTGTTTAAAAAAATTATTATAATTATCAATGAAAAATAAACACTTTTTTATTTCATACAGAGCTAAGCTACTGCGGGGAAGATTGAGGAACATTTAAAGTTATCTCAGTAACTGGGATGAAATATTAGTTGAACATCTTATCACAGGGACTCTTAACATTTAAGTGTTGGTTCTGCAGGAACTACTTTGGGATAATTTTCAGATGTCATAAAATGTCTATATTAAACAGAATGATGATATGTTGAGAGAGTGTAAAGAACTGAAATGAGGGACTCCAAACTCTGTGTTCTAATATCAGTTTTGCCACTTATAAGCTTCTGACTTTGAGTAAATAACTTTTCATATCCTCAGTTTCTTCCTTTATAGTGTTGGGAATATTTACCTTAATTACTGCCTTGGGATTGCTGTGCAGATCAAGGGTACTTACCACATATTTATTTCTTTAATAGCCTCATTCCCACTAAAAGGAATGTGAGTTAGCTTTTACTAAATATAGAGGTATCAAAAATACCTACAAGACAAAAGGTGAAAATTAAAATTTAGCAAGAATTTCCAACTAAGAAAAGTTTTAGTCTTAAACCTTCTACCAGTCAGTGCAAAGAAGCAACGACTGCTTTCCTTTGTAGAAGGAATATACAAGTAGAGAAAAAGCTGTATCTAGTTCTAAGCTCTGAAGGTAATTTGTCATAAAAAAAGCAGTTACTGGCCAGGCATGGTGGCTCACACCTCCTATCACTTTGGGAGGCTGAGGCGGGTGAATTGCTTGAGCCCAGGAATTCCAGACCAGCCTGAGGAACATGGCAAAACCCCATCTCTACAAAAAATACAAAAATTAACCAGGTTTGGTGGCATGTGCCTGTAGCCCTGCTACTCAGAAGGCTAAGGTGGGAGGATCACTTGAGCAAGACCAGGAGGTTGAGGCTGCAGTGAGCCATGATCACGCCACTGCACTCCAGCCTGTGTGACAGAGTGAGACCCTGTCTCAAAGAAAAATTTAAAAGATCTAATTATTTGTTGCAATAACCACAGCAAAAATGACAGTTTAGCGTCTTTGACACTCAAATATGTATTGATTTCAATATTTGTTTTCTTTTGTTGGAAAGTTAGAATTCATAAGGCAAAACAATCAGTACAACAATATATATTTAAATATTTAAGATATCTAAATGTATTACAAAATACCAATACATACCATTTTTAAAAACAAATATTGCTGTAATAAAAAAGACAGATAATGAGTATTGACAAGAGTGTGAAGAATCTGAACGCTTCATATGTTGCTGGTGGGGATGTAAAATGATGCAGCCACTTTGGAAAACAGTCAGTCCCTCAAAAGGTTAAACATAGAGTTACCATATGACACAGTAAGTCTCTTACCTATATGCCCAAGGGAAATGGAAACCTATGTCCATGTAAAAACATGTACGGGAAGGTTTTTGGCACCATTATTCAAATAGCCAAGAAGTGGAAACAACCCAAATGTTTATCAGCTGGTGATTGGGTAAATAAAAAGTAGTATATTCAAACAATGGATGTTATTTGGCAGTAGAAAGGAATAAAATGCTGATATATGCTACAACATGGGTAAACCTTGGAAACATTATCCTAAAAATGATGGAATAACAAAAGACCATATATTGCACAATTCCATTTATATGAAATGTCCAAAATAGGCAAATCCATAAAGACAAAAGATAGATCAGTAGTTGCTGAGGGTTGGGGGAAGGGTCGGTGATGGAGAATGACTGCTGATGGGTACAGGACTCCTTTTGGGGGCGATGAAAGTATTCTAAAATTGATTCCAGTGGCAGTTGCACAACTCTGTGAAAATAAAACTATTGTACACTTTAAGTGGGTTGATGTTATGTTTTGTGATTTATGCCTCAGGTTGTAAAAGGTTGTAAGGTTGTAAAAAAAAGTTAAATATACATTAATATTTTAATATTAATTAGATAAATGTTAATGAAATATTATTTGATCTTTCTCAAAAATATGATCCTAAAAATACAAAAATGCATCATCGCTATTGCTATTACTGGGTATAGAGCTTACTTTTTATTTATGTATTTGTGTGTGTGTGTGTGTGTGTGTGTCTATAAAAATACAATAAACTGGTTGGAATATCTGCTTTATTAGCATATTTGTACTTTCTCTCTCCTTATTCATATTGCTTCAAACAGCCACCTCTTAAAAGAAGAACTGGACCCTTTAGAAGTCAGTTACTTGGGGACATTGGCTTTCAGTGCTGCACGTGTGGCTGGGCCAATTAGAGAACAGGACACACATTGGATGAAAAGCGCTTTAGCTCACCTGCTTACATGGGTCCTCAACCTTAGCTGTGTGACAGACTCACCTGAAGAGCTTAAAGTAAAATACTCAGGTGTGTGTACCACCCCCAGGATTGTGATCTCACATGTATTTCTTTAAGCCTCCCCCAGGAAATTGTGCAGAAAAGATTGGGACCCACTCTGCTGGTTCATTGTGGCTCCATCTCTCAAACTGAATGAAACTTCTTCCAGCTCTCCTCAAGCTGACTTCACATTGGTCTTATTATTTTTACTTTTTTCAGTGAGAGATAAGGATTTTATTTTTTCTTCATCGTTACTTATTTCAAGTCTTATTTTAGACTCGGGGCTACGTGTTCAGGTTTGCTACCTTGGTATATTGTGTAATGCTGAAGTTTGGGGCACAAATAATCCTATCACCCAGGAACTCAGCATAGTACTCAACGGTTGTCAATGTTTGCTCTTTTCTCCCTCCAGCCTCTAGTAGTCCCCCGTGTCTATTGTTGCTATCTTTATGTCCATGAGTACTCAGTGTTTGGCTATCACATGTAAGTGAGAATATGCTGTATTTGGTTTCTTATTCCTGTGTTAATTTGCATAGGAAATTAGCCTCTAGCTGCATCCATATTGTTACAAAGGACATGATTTCATTTTTTATGACTGTCCAGTATTCCATGGTGTATTTCAGGAGTGCCCAGCCTCTGTCCGTGGACTGGTACCCATCCATGGCCTGTTAGGAACTGGACTGCACAGCAGGAGGTGAGCTGTGAGCAAGCAAGCATTACCACCTGAACTCTACCTCCTGTCAGATCAGCAGTAGCATTAAATTCTCATAGGAGCATGAACTGTATTGTGAACTGTGCATGTGAGGGATCTAGGTTGCATACTCCTTATGAGACTCTTATGCCAGATGAGAATTTAATGACTAATCTGAGGTAGAACAGTTTAATCCCAAAGCCGTTCCCTCCCCACAATGCAGTCCATGGAAAAATTGTTTTCTATGAAACCATTTTTGTTGTCAAAAGAGTTGGGGACCACTGGTGTATATATAGCACATTTTCTTTATTTAGTCCACTGTTGATGGGCACCTCGGCTGATTCTATGTCTTTACTATCGTGAATAGTGCTGCGATGCGCATGCTAGTGCATCTGTCTTTTTAGTAGAAAGATTTGTTTTCTTTTGGATATATTCCCAATAGTAAGATTGCTGGGTCAAAAGGTAGTTTTAAGTTCTTTAGGAAATCTTCAGACAGCTTTTCACAGTGGCTGAACTAATTCACATTCCCACCAATAGTGTCTAAGTGTTCCCTTTTCTCCACAGCCTTACCAGCATCTGTTGCTCTTTGACTTTTTAATGATAGCCACTCAACTGGTGTTAGATGGTGTCTTATGGTGGTTTTGATTTGCATTTCTCTGATGATTAGTGATGTGGAGCATTTTTTTCATGTTTGTTGGCCGCTTGTATGTCTTCTTTTGAGAAGTGTCTGTTCATGTCTTTTGTCCATTTTTCAATGGGGTTATTTTTTGCTTGCTGAGTTGTTTTTCTTATAGATTCTGGATATTAGACCTTTGTCAGATGCATAGTTACTTCTTGGATAGTTTCTCCCATTCTATAGATTGTCCGTTTACTCGATCATTAGTTTCTTTTGCTGTGTGTAAGCTCTTTAATTTGGTCCCATTTGTTAATTTTTGTTTTGGTTGCAATTGCTTTTGAAACATAGTCATAGATTATTTCCCAAGGCCAACATCCAGAACGGTGTTTCCAGGGACCAAGTCTATTAGCTCATGCCTGTAATCCCAACACTTTGGGAGGCCAAGGCAGGAGGATCGCTTGAGTCCAGGAATTTGAGACTAGCCTGGACAACATAGTGAGACTACCATCTCTATTAAAAAATGAAAAATTAGCCAGTGATGGTGGTGCATGCCTCTGGTCTCAGCTGCTTGGGAGGGTGAGGTGGGAGGATCACTGCAAGCCAAGGCTGCAGTGAGCTGTGATCAGGCCACTACACTCCAGGCTAGATGACAGAATGAAACCCTGTCTCAAAAAAAAAAAAAGTGTTTCCTATGTTTCCTTATAGGATTCTTGTAGTTTGAGGTATTACATTTAAATCTTTAATTCCATTCATCTCGAGGTAATTTTTGCATATGGTAAAAGATAGGGGTCCAGTTTCATCCTTCTGTATATGATTAGACAGCTATCTCAGCACCATTTGTTGAATAGGGAATCCTTTCCTTATTGCCTATTTTTGTTGACTTTGTTGAAATCAGATGGCTGTAGGTATGCAGCTTTTTTTTCTGGGTTCTTTATTCTGTTCCATGGGTCTATGTGTCTGTTTTTGTGCCAGTACCATGCTGTTTTGCTTACTGTCACTTTATAGTATAGCTTGAAGTCTGGTAATGTGTTGCTTCTGGTTTTGTCGTGTTTGCTGAGGATTGCTGTGGCTCTTTGGGCCCTTTTTTGCTTTCACATGAATTTTAGAATAGTTTTTCTAGTTCTGTGAAAAATTATGTTAGTAGTTTGATAGGAATAACATTGAATCTTTAGATTGTGTTAGGCAGTATGGCTATTTTAACAATATTCATTCTTCTGGTCCATGAATATGGAACGTTTTTCCATTCGTTTGTGTCATCTGGTTTCTTCTGGTGGGGTTTTATAGTTCTCCTTATAGAGATCTTTCACCTCCTTGGTTAGATGTAATCCTAGGGCTTTCTGTGTATGTCTTTTTGTACGTGGCTATTGTACATTGGCTCATATTCTTGATTTGGCTCTCAGCTTGAATGTTATTGGTGTATAGAAATGCGACTGATTTTTGTACATTGATTTTGTATCCTGAAACTCTATTGAAGTTGTTAATCAATTCCAGGCATCTTTTGGCAGAGTCTGTAGGATTTTCTATGTATAGGATCATATTATCTTTGAAGAGAGATAGTTTGACATCTTTTCCTATTTAGATGCTTTTTTTTTTTTTTCTTTCTCTTGCCTGATTGCTCTGGCTAGCACTTCCAGTACTATGCTGAATAGAAAGGATCTTATTTTTGGGAAAATTTTCCAACCAAGATTTCGAAACAATAATGATGAGAGCATTATATGCTAATTGCCAGTATTTCCCTTTGACTTGTTTAACTTTAAATAATCCAATTTTTTTGCTTAATGACATTGTAGAGATATTTATAAACCACCTTTTGAATTTTGACTGGGGCTGAATTTTTAAAAAATGTATAAAGATCTATATAACATTGGTTTCAAATAAATTATTTCTACCTTTTAATCATGTTAATTAGTTTTATCATGTATAGTTGTAGATTCCAAAGCAGTGTTACCTATATCAACTTTAGTACTATTATATTCATATTCTACTGGATAAGAAATTACTTATTTGGGACTAAGAATTATTCTTGCAGCAGAAGCTTATCAGTAACATTATTTGATTGCTTTTTGCTATGTGCACAAGTGAGGCTCTGTCCAGACTTATATACTAGGTGTATTTCTTTTGTTCATAAATTAAATAATTGAGTTATAGATACTAATTTAATATGTAAGAACTTTTGATTTTTGATTTTAAATATCAGAATAACCAAATTGTAACAACAAAAGTGCTGGGACTTTGGTATTTAAAAAGGGCAAAGTATACCAGAATATTAAAAACTGGTATTTAAATCACTAAACATAATTGAGGTATGAAAAAGTGCCTTTAAAATAATAAAGCATTACATAAATATGAGATCAGATCATATATTTGACAGTAGGGCACTATTTTTACAGGTTAATATTCACTTAATCTGACTATGAATTAGAAAATCTCGAATTTATAGAGTTCATTTAACTTTATTAAAGCAATTTGCCAACTCAGTTACAGAAATACAGAAAATATTACTATCTGGAGAACTACTCGATTGTAAGTTTATCATCGCTGAAATCGTTTAAGCAAAGATTAGGTGACCATTTGTCAGGAATATTATAGGAAGGATTCCTGCGTTGTAATGGAGCGAGCATAGAAAGTCAACACCAAGACAAAACTATGCCAAATTGCAGGGTCTTTATTGCCGGTGGCCGCAGAGGACTCGCTTCTCTCCAACCCGTAGCCCCGAAAGGAGGGTGTCAAGACATTTTATACCCGTACAACCACCTTGGGGGTGAGGGTGAGGGGCAGGGGTGGGGGTGAAGGGTTTCAGACATTCTGAGGGCGAGGGGATTCTGTCAGTAACCTCCTGGGTGGAGATGAGGGTGAGGAGTCCGGACATTCCGAGGGCCAGGGGACTTTGGTCATTCCGATTGTTACTTAAGTGGTCATTAGTTTACACATTGTCTGGGTAGGGTGGAAATCACAGACCTTAATTACTTATTACAAGTTGCAGGGGCCAAGATGGCGTGGGTTTGGACTGCTTGCCTGTCACATTAGGGATTACAGAGAGCAGTTTCAACAGAAAGCCAAGGTATGCAGTTCTATGGGGCTTTTACCATGTCACACCTGCAACGGTGGAAGTGTGGATTTGGTTACTGTCAGTATGCCTTCTGATACTAAGATTCTGTTATTCCCTGCTCAATTATCACACTACAAAACCAGAGACAAAAATAACTTCCTAAAATATATGTTGATGACAACATATAGGCTATATACATATAGGCTGTAAATATGAGCTTTCAAAAACGTTTTGCCATTAGCTGAAAACAAAATCAGTTTTATTAGGGTGGTTTTGTGTTTATATTGCATGGTGTTCAATTGAGCTTCTTGTATCTGTAGTTTTCGTCAAATGTGGAGAATTTGGGGCCCTTTGTGTGTTGTTCTGCCCTTTCCTTTCCTCCTGGGACTTCAATTACAACCTGTTGTAAACCACTTGACATTGTTCCTTTTGGTTCTTTTTTTTAAATATCTTCTGTCACTGTATTTATGTTTTCCTTTAAATAATTGGATAGTTATATAATGGCTGGTTGTTTTGTTTTGCTTTGTTTTGAGACAGAGTCTTACTCTGTCACCAAGGCTGGAGTGCAGTGGCGCAATCTCAGCTCACTGCAGCCTCCACCTCCTGGGTTCAAGTGATTCTCCTGCCTCAGCCTCCCCAGTAGCTGGGACTACAGGCATGTGTCACCACACCTGGCTAATTTTTTATATTTTTAGTAGAAAAGGGGTTTCACCATGTTAGCCAGGATGATCTCTATCTCCTGACCTCGTGATCCACCCGCCTCGGCCTCCCAAAGTGCTGGGATTACAGGCGTGAGCCACTGCACCTAGCCATAATGGCTGTTTCAACATACTTATTTGCTAATTGCAGTATCTTTTTCATTTCTCAGTCTTTCTAGTGACTGATTTTTCTCCTGGTTTGGGGTGTCATTTTCTGCTTCTTATAATATCTACTAATTTTTATATTAGATGTTAGGCATTGATGATTTCATATTGTCGGTTATAGATTTATTCTTTTAGGCAGTTAAATTACTTGCAGTTCAGTTTATTCTTTTCAAGCCTTTGTTAGGGTAAGTATAGAGTGACCTTTGCCCCAGAGAGAGTTTAGCACCATTTCTAAGGCATAGCTATTGTGGGATCGCTAGTAAATTCTGTGAGTGATCAACTGGGACCCTTAACTAGCTGGTTGGACCTCAGATGCCTCCCAGGCTTGTGTGGCACTCTGCTTGACCTCATAGAGTTTTATTTTAAGCTTATGTGTCTTAATATCCAGCCAATACTCAAGGGGCTCCTAAGCAGATTTCTGGAGTTCTGTTCTGACATATCTGCTTGCTTTCTGGTACTCTGCAACTTCAGCCACTTCAGCCTCCCTGAACTCCAGCCTCTCTTCTCAACTACATGAAACCACCATGCTTTGGTTGGGAATCCCTAGCCTTCTCTGAGCTCTGTACCTGCAGGTAGAATCTGGAATGATGGATAGGCCTCACTTCATTTCTCTCAAGCATCATAGTCTTAAGGTGCATGTCAATATATCAATATCTGCAGTTGTTTCACATATTTTTGTCTGGTTTTGGGTTTCTTCACAGTAAGAATCTAAATCTTTCCCCTGTTACTCTCAAGGACAGAAGTAAAGGATAAAGCATTAAAATAAAAGCTAAGAAAATATTTTAAAATCTAATGTAAAAATCCATTTTGCTATGCATCTGAAACTTTTTTTATGTTATCACTTAAATATGTTTTTCTCACCTCAATCACTGAAATTTGCACTGGATAAAATAACTGAATGGGGCTTTGTGTTACCTTGGTGAGGAGATAAGTGTATTCTGGGAAGAGAGAGCAAAAGGTATTTATTTGGTGATCAAATTGATGGACTATGGCAAAGACTGCTGCTATACACTCACCAAACTGTTTCTTTTTTCTATGGGACACAGAACTAGGCTACATTTCATATGCATGAAACACTGTTTACCACTGTGTTGGTGTACACATACTTCTTTGCTTAGCGAAATATGCAAGAAACACTGTTTAGTAGCGTGTGGTATGTATGCTACTGTGTTTAGAGATAAGGGTGTGAAACACTGTGTGCACCTAGATGTGACCCTGTGACTGACTTCAGGCCAGGATAACCTAGGCATAAGTGATACATGTCATTTCTGTGACTGGCCCATCAAAACCTCGCAGGTGATCCTTCTTGGTTGTGCTTTTAAAAAAATTGTGTCATGGGTGGATATAGAGGGTCTAGAAGGAAATTCCAAGGCCTCAAGGGATAGTAGCTCTACAAGGTAGAAGAAACTTGAGTCCCCGAATCACTTCATATAGCACATGCATTCCCCTCATTTTGCTAATCCTCATTGGATTTTTATGTGAGGGAAAAGGAGATCCTTTTGCATATGTGTGTGTGTGTTAAGCCACTGAGATTTACTGGTCGAAGCGGTCAACCTATGCTCACTTGTCTCAAACAGTATTTTTAGTAAAATTTACAAGTATTTAGGTTTTCTTCAGTAGATAATAATATCTTTATTTGCAACTACATGAAGAGATAAATTCAGCTATTCATTAACAGTGATGGGCCCTGGCCTGTTGCATCACTGAATCAGATTCTTGAATCTCAATTCATATTTTAAAATTGATTCTAACTTGGTATATTTTCAAGTCTGCTGAACATAACTAAAACAAGGATTTTTTTTAACTAAATCTTTTTGCATTTCCTTCAATGTCTTTCTAGTATGCTGTTTTTTAAGCCTTAGTACAAATGTTATAAAATCTGATAGCCAAATACTGGCTGGGCCCAAACAACTGTGGAATGTAGCAGTCAGTGTGTGAGCATGGAAGGATGCCCATAATAACTTTTGCTCAGTTGAGGAAGAATGCACAGCATCACTCATCCACAGCATTTATAAAATCCCATTGGGAAGATATAGTGAAAGCCCTCTTCACTGGGAATGGGGTTGGTTCCTTTCTTAGGCTCTGACTCTGCTCTTAGGAGAAATGTTCATGTCCATTTTTTCACAGTAGCCTCTGGCCACAGTCCGTGGGAGTTTCTTCCTTTTTCATCTTCTTACTCACATTCAAAGTGGATGATGAGGTTATGCCCTCTTTTGGGGATACACAGCTTTCAGAGCTCATATTCTGTTTGAACAAAACTGGGTGTCTAGAGGTGATTTTACAGTTCAAAGGCTTTTTAGTCCTAGTTTATATAAATTCCATAAAAATGTGAGTCAGTTCTATGTATAATTTCAGAGCATGATTTGTTTCTTTGGCCCATACCTGTGTCTGCCTAATGGAAGCTACCATGCAGGTATTCACGTAATTGATAAAGGTGATGTGAAGTTAATACCTATTAATAATCTGATCCTTGCCACAAGGCTATTAGTGGCCTTTTGTGGCTTAAGACTTTTCTCAGCCTTATCTCTTTCTTTTTGGGATCTAGAAATAGTTGGCCTTTCCAACTCCTTAATGCCCTTCGATGCCCCAAATTTCTAGATTCTTTCTTAGACTCTCCCTATTCCTTTTATTTCTCCTTGCAAACTGGTTAGCTATATTGCAAGCTTATCAATTTATTCTGTCTTATCAAAGGCAGCCAGTAACATCTAGTACACATGTATTAGTCCATTCTCATGCTGCTAATAAAGACATACCTGAGACTGGGTAATTTATAAAGGAAAGAGGTTTAATTGACTCATAGTTCTAGCACGGCTGGAGAGGCCTCCGGAAACTTACAATCACGGCAGAAGGGGAAGCAAACACGTCCTTGTTCACATGGCAACAAGAAAGAAAAGTGCCAAGCAAAAGGGGGAAAAGCCCCTGATAAAACTGTTAGGTCTTGTGAGAACTCACTGACTATCATGAGAACAGCAGCATAGGGGTAACCTCCCCTGATTCAGTTACCTCCCACCAAGTGCCTCCCAGACATGCAGGGATTATGGGGACTATAATTCAAGATGAGATTTGGGTGGGGACACGGCCAAACCATATGAACACATTGTTATTTGTTGTTTTCCCAACATCCTTCCTTTGACCTACAGTCTTAGTAAGCACTTGATCTGCTGTGGCATAACAAGAATCCCAGGCTTCCCATCTCCCATATTTGTTTCTGTGCCTCTCACTGCAGACCTGCTAAGTTAATGCCACGAATATTAGTATTTTGTTAAGGCAGCACCTAAATTCATGTTATTAATTTCTCTATTATGACTATAAAAAATAACTGAGATCTCAGAGGCTTAACACAAAGGTTTCTTTCTCTCACACATCACCATCCATTCTGGTTTCAGCAGTGAAAAGGAGTAAAAATTAACAAAATGGTATTTATATCTGGGGAGAGGGGGGAAATGTGAATGAGACACACACATAACATATTGTAAAATTATTGATAGTATCTGTTAGGCTGAGTGGTAGGTACATACACATCCATAGTATTATACTTTAAATCATACATATATAATAAATATACTTGGGTATGTATTTTTTTTGAGACAAGGTCTTGCTCTGTTGCCCGGGATGGAGTGCAGTTGCACGATCATAGCTCACTGCAGCCTCGAATTCCTGGGCTCAGCCTCTCAGGTGTGTGCCATCACACCTAAATTTTTTTTTAATTTTTGGTAGAGATGATGTCTTGCCATGTTGCCCAGGCTGGTCTTGAACTCCTGGCCTCAAGCATTCCTCCTGGCTTGGACTCCCAAAGTGTTTGGATTACAAGCATGAGCCACCTACACCAGGCCTCTCAGCTGACTTTTAAACCATATTATTATACATCAACATATTAACGAGTAAAGTGTAAATGACATTTTTTCCTACTGTACCTCATTCCTCACCTTCACAAAGAAGAAGCTTCTCTCCTTTAAGGTGGTCTGACATTTTTGTGCTAAAGAAATTCCTCATGACTTTATATAGCCACAGTTGGCTGTCACTGTGGCTAAAGGAAAATAAGTTCATTTGTAACTTTGTGATCTCCTCAGACCATAGAGCTATAACCAGTGACTCCACAGGAGCTGCTTCTACTGCTTCTGCTGTGTTGCTACCCTGAGGGGATGCCTTCACAGTGAATCCGTGTGGCGTTGCCCAGGCCCACTGTGGACTTTAAGTGACACAGCCACTCCTCCATAGTTATAGTGTCACTTTGGTTTAGCTCCACATTTTCTAGCAAAGATTTGTGGTTAAAATGAGGCAGAGTTAGTAGAACTAAATCCTGTTTTTAAAAGTGAATTAATATACTGAAAGATGAGAAAACTGTCAAGTCTTATCGCAATCTAATGCAGGTCATCATTAGAAGTTGGTACTATTCTTTGACCTTTGTTACTGCCTAAGGGCAATGGTTCTTAACTCAGTGGGAAAAACATATCACCTTCTGTACGTATCCTAAATACTAGAATGTGAAATCCAATAAACAATCGCTGCCTTACCGTGCTGCTAAAATCAAGTCATAATTGTTAAGCAGAGGTGTGAGATGGTGTTAATCTTTTTGAAGTGCTATAACAAAATACATGCTGGGTGGCTTATAAACAGCAGAAATTGATTCTCACAGCTCTGGAGGCTGCGAAGTCCAAGATCAAGGCAGCAGCAGATTCAATATCTGGGGAGGGCCCACTTCCTGGTTCATAGATGGCATCTTCTTACTGTGTCCTCATGTGGTAGAAGGGGTGAGGGATCTCTTGTGGGCTTCTTTTACAAGGGCACTAATCCAATTTATGAGGGCTCCTCCCCCATGACCTAATTACCTTCCAAAGATCCCACCTCTTAATACTGTCACGTTGGGGATTAGATTTCAAATACGAATTTTGGGGAGATACCAATATTAAATCTTTAGCAGATGAAATTGTACTACTTTGAAAATTTTCCTGTTGTCTTCTCAGACTAACCACAAAGCAAAAGTGTGAATCAGCCTGTTGTGTGGGAGAAACCCAAACAAGCACAAGTGTAGGTAGGTGTGCTAACCTCAGACAACGCAGCTGTCAGAACTGTACTTTCAGGTTAGGAGGACTGAGGGAGAGGCAGAAAGGAGACATGCATGCAGCAGGAGTGGTAGCCTCTTTGATGCAAGGATAATGGGACAGGAAATGTTTTTCAGGCAGAGGTCAGAATCAAAGAATTAAGTGAATTAGCAGCAGGAAGGATCAAAAGATATATTCAGGGTAGTTCCCAAACCAATGAACTGTGCTCACAGTGGTGTAATGCCAAATGCTATCCTTTAAGGCAGCATAGGGCTCCTCTATGCTTCAGGTGCCTTATCCTATCAACACTACAATTCCAAAGAAAGAAGTTACTCCATCTGCTTGTGCAAATCTGACACTGAAGACTCTTGTGGGACCTCAGGACACTGTTAAGGAATATAAACTAATCTAGTCACTTGATTTAAAGCTAAGTCTAGAAAGCCAGACTGGAACAAGGTATAATGTGGCCCTAATGCCACACTGAGGAATGGGACTTAATTGCAGTAAGCAGAGAAACCCTGGTACATTTTTAAATAGGGAAAGGACGGGGTTAAAACTAACCTTTCCTTCTCCCCATGCAACCACCAACACAATTCACACCAGTTCCCGCTTTGAAATACCGAGTTTACCATTTTGGTGTGTGTAGTATTTTTTCCTTTCCTCCAAACCTCATCTTTTCCTTTCCACTACCCAAGATTCAAGAATGTGAAAGGTGGCAAAGAAATTAAATGGTTTACACTCTATAATTTGGAGGGTTTATATTGATAGGAGAGTTTCTCAACCTCAGCATGAGTGCCATTTTGGACCAGATAATTCTCTATTATAGAGCGCTGTCCTGGGCATTGTAGGATGTTTAGTCCATCCCTGAACTCTGCTGGCTAGAAGCCAGTGCACTACCTGTGATGACAATGAAAAATGTCTTCAGACACTGCCAAATGTCCCTTGGAGGGCAAAATCTTCCCTAGGAAGAGACGTTGTTTTAGAGTAGATGTCTGTTCATTTACAAAGCAAGTTTTTTGTTTGTTTGTTTTGTGAGACAGGTTCTCCCTCTGTTGTCCAGCCTGGAGAGCAGTGGGGCAGTCACAGCTCACTGCAGCCTCAAACTCCCAAGCTCAAGCAATCCTTGCACCTTAGCCTCTGGAGGAGCCACCAGTGTGTGCCACCACGCCAGGCTAATTTTTTTAGTTTTTGTAGAGACTGGGGTCTCCCTATGTCTCTCAGGAACTATTGGCCTCAAGTGATGTCACCTTGGCCTCCCAAAGTGCTGGAATTATGGACATGAGCCACCACTACACCACTACACCTGGACTTTTTTTTTATTTTTTTTATTTTAGCTTGGAAACAAAAATATCTAAGTTTTAATTCTTATGAAGCTTGGACTCATATTCTAGATACAGGAGTAGTTATTTTTTTTTCTTCCTTTAACACAGTAATGATGACTTCCTCTCACATAATCTTAGGGGCACTTTTTACTTAAAAGCAACGAGTCCGTTTCCATTTCAACATTGTCTTTTCATTATTAGCATCAGACTTGCTTGTCTAGACCTCTGGAGCAATGGAAATCTGGTGTTTGTGTATTCAGGGCGAAATGCTCAAATCTGCCTCATTTCACACCCTACACCAATGCCTGGGCAGGACTTCCCCTTTGGCTTATATTGGTGAGCAAACCACTTCCCTCACAGACATTGATCTGGATACTGTCAGTTCCTGATTAACTGGAAAAGCAATAGAAGTGAAATTTATTACACTCTATTAAGACGTGTACACTTCCAAAAGTAATGCAGAATGATCCCATGAGAAGTTTATCTGCACCTTTTCTTCCCATCAGAATTGTAGAGAACTGTAGCAGTAAAAATACTGTAGCAGTATTTTTGCAGGTTCTCAAGATCTAAATCGGGCCCCCAGGACACAGCACCAGCCGCTCAGGAACCTGGAGACTTGCCCAGGGACTACCTGCAGCGATGGTTCTGGTAGAGCTCCTCTGTGTTATATACTCTAGTGAGATCCAGAGTCTGCACTCATCCACAATAACCACCACACTTACAGCAATGGGAAAATCATGGTACATTAGTCGAGACCGACCCGAGGAAGGATCCTCCATGGGTTCTGGCGCTCAACAGGTCTCAGTAAAATGTCCAGTGAAGCTTGAGTAGAGGGGTTTACATAGCAGCAGCGGCCACAAGAAAATTTTATTGCTTCAATCTCCGTTGAGAAAACAGGGACAGTATTTGTTAAACCACAGCACAAAAATGAAGTTTTATTTATTTAGAGACGGAATCTCACTCTGTCGCCCAGGCTGGAGTGCAGTGGCGCGACCTCGGCGCACTGCAACCTTCGCCTTCCGGGTTCAAGCGATTCTTCTGCTCCAGCCTCCCAAGTAGGTGGGATTACAAGCGCGGGCTAATTTTTGCATTTTTAGTGGAGACGGGCTTTTGCCATGTTGGCCAGGCTGGTCTTGAACTCCTGAGCTCAAGTGATCCGCCCACCTCGGCCTCCCAAAGTGCTAGGATTATTGGCGTAAGCCACTATGTCCGGCTTAACATTTTAAATTTCTTAGTGGCTTGGAAAGAAAGCACCGTAAAAGTATTCGCCTTCTCTATCCTCTACATATGTTTGTTTAGAAAATAGCAAAACAAACCCAAGTGTTTACTAATTCCTAACATTTAAACCGGAAAGATTGGCCATAAGAAAAGACTTCATAAAATTGTTAGTCCATCCTGAGGTGACGCCTTGCCTCCTCATCCCCAGGCGGCGCAGTGGGAGTGACTAAGTGGGGCTTGGTGTCGTGAGAGCTGCCCTGGGAAGGGAACTTGGGGTGCGCTGGCTGCTAATGACGCGGTCTCCTAAGGGCCCCAGGACAACTTGAGCAGTTCCCGCGAGCAGGCCCCGGCCCGGGTTCCGCGGGGACCCCTTAGAGCGGCCTGCTGCTCCCCCTAGGCGCCAGACGCTGTGGCAGGGCCACTTTAAGGGCGCCCGGGGCGTGCTCGTCCTCAGCTGCAGCCAGGAGCCATTAGTGCGGCGGCACGCAGCGGCTGTGGAGCTCCTCCTGCAGGGAGGCTGCCCCAGGACCCAGCACGTGGGCGGCGGCCATGGCTGCTTCAATTATCTGCCAGGAGCACGGCCAGATCTCGGGCCAGGTAAGAGGCAGAGGAAGGGGAGGCAGCTGCGTTTATAACCTCGCGAGCAGGCCCTGGGCTGGTGGCCCCCTCGGCCCTCAAAACCCAGCCTGGGGAGCTTTCATTCTGGGGGGACCGCAAGGAGCGGGCAGTTGGAAGGGCCCCTTCCAGGGCATGACTTCGCTCTCCCCGTGCGTTCCGAGCTGGGGAAGCGCGGACTCGGCTTCCAAGGGTGCCCCCGGGTGCCACCCGGCTTTTAGGGCCTGAAGTCGGGGGCGGGTGGGGGGACGGGGCTGATTTATCTCGGGAGAGGAGGCCATGGAAGAAATAGGACTGAATCGTGTTATACAGAAAACCTAGTGTAAATGAAATTTAAATGAAATGTTCAGAGTGAAACTTATCTGGAATCCAAAAATTCCAGCTCGTATCACATCAATTACTCAATAAATGTGAATTCTCCAACTTAAAAACATCTTAGCCCTTGACGTTTACCCAATTTATTTTTCGAGCAGAAGGCCGCTTGTAGCGTTGGCTATCTAGGAACACAATCTAGTGGGCACGCTGGGGCTGGTGGCTGGTCAAAAATGTGAATGATTTTTATTTTTAACATAAAAGTTTCTTTAGGCGCGCTGTCTTCCGGCATTGCCCTCTGCACAGTTAGGCATGCTTATTTTCAGTTTGCACACTGGCGTGGCGTCCCAAAGCGTCCTTCGTGGAGCTTCCACCCAAACAGGCCGCTTTGAGTGGAACCAAAGCCGTGATGGGAAGGGGACCTGCTCTGCACCATCCGCCACCTCCTTGGAAATCAAAGAGCCCACTGACCTCTCTTGAAAGCACTTTTTCAGCCCCTTTAGCAAAGCACAAAATCACTTTTGTAACTGTTTTCGATAAAAGTGAAAAGTGATGATTACCCCACTGGGAGGAAAGCATAAGCGAAACCTCCCCACTCCAGAAAGCAAGGCCAGCTGGGGCAGGGGGCTTTCATCTTAGTATTTACCACATCTTGAAAAATAGGAGAGGGCAACCTTTTGTGCTGAGGTTAGTCTTTTTACCTCTTAGAATGCTCTGCAAACTTAATTTCTCCCCTAAGAGCAAGCTTTTTGAAATGGAATTATGATCACTTTGAAGTAGACTCGTTTGACAGGTTTTCTTAATTTTTCAAAATGGAGGAACCTATTTAAACTCTAAGGAAAAATAGTATTTTATGATGCAGGATTAGGCAAAGCTGCACAAAACGAATTCTGAATGAAATATCTGATTATCTAGTAGAACATAAATAATTGTGGTTTCCTCCCCTTAAGAGGGTGTGGAGCCCCAACTGACTTCTTTGTGTGCCTTTGTGAGAAGACCGAGTTGCCCAGTTTCTCCAGATAGAGCTGTTTAAATCCCTTGACTCCTGGGGAAACTGAAGGCCCACAATTGCCTCATGAGAGCCTCAGCCCTGCAGCTGCTGCTGATTGTGGGCTGTGCTGCTCCTGGTGATAAGAGTGACATAAATAACAACTCACTAAAATGTAGGAGTGATTTGCTTTAAGCACTTCAGCACCTGCTGTTACTAATTAAGGGTTTAGCCTGCCACAGATTGCAAATGGAAATCCAGTGTTTTAAAAATTGTAGAGACTGGAGTGCCCTGCATGTTACTGTGATCACAGAAATGAAACAGCGTGGATAAAGTGTGTTGGTGACAATGATGTCGTGTTATTAAAACTGCCCACACTTAAAGGATGTGTACCAAGGTGTTAATAGGGCTTACCTTTGAGTGGTGGAATTAGATCTCTTTTCTTTTTTGAATTTTTCAATATTTCCCAATGAATACATGTTACTTTTGTTTAAAAAGGTATAGTAATTCAAACAGAAAAAGATATTTCATCAAACAAAGCCTAGCATTGCTTCAAATTATGGTGCTCACAGGTGAAAATCTTAGATTTACTAACAGGCAGTTTTCCAAGCAGAATATACTAGAAACATTCCTTTTTCTTTTTATCACTAGATCTTTTTCATTGCCTGTGTTCATATTACATTGTCAACAAGATATTTTTAACTAAATAAATATTCAGATTTATGTTGATTATAAACTATTCCGTTAATTTGAGTTAACTAGAATTGGGATAGTGGACTTGAACAGTGTTCTGATTTGTCTATAACATTCCAGGTGTGCTATGGCACTGATTTTGTAAGGCAGGGAAAGAAGCATTTGGCAAGAGAGCAAATCAGTTCTTTCCAGAGCTTCTTGATGTCATACCCCCTCTGTGCCATGGTGCAAGACACTATGTAAAAACTTCAGACTCCGGCACAGAATGGTGGGTCAGCGGTGCTTGTTTCTCCTCATCCCTTTCCAGATTGTGTTCCTACCTACCCTCAGATTTCTCCCTACCTCCCAGCACCTGTGTTCTGCCCTTCATAACTCTTTCTTGACTTTTTTTTCCCCTAAAAGGCTGAGAGATTCTGGGGACATTGGGAACTGAACCTCCGAGGGGAATAGTGCAGTCAGAATGCCATGTGCTAGCCAGGGAAAGGCTCAAGCTAGGCAGCTGATTTCTGTTATTCTAAAACTTATGCTCTGCAGGAGGTCCTGTTTCCTGAGCTCTGGGATTCAAACAGTGCAGAGATCAATTAGATTGAGAGTTGTCTTCAGTGCCCAGCACGGACACATTTTTCCCTCTCCCCTGACCCCTCCCCTGCTAGGTTGATTTGATGTTTTCTGTGTTCTTTGTGCTCAGGTTCGGTATTACTTGAGAAAGCATGGCAATAACTACCACCTGCAGGGCACTATACAAACACTTCTCATAACAATCTTGCAATGTAAGTATTTTGATCCTCCAGATAAGGATCACTTAAGTGTCTTATGCAAAGCCACTGGTAAATAGTTGAACTAAGTGACAGATTCTGGTCTGCCCCAAATGGCTTTGCTCCCTTCCCACTGCATCAAGCTGTTGAAAAAGGATTAGTTACAGCCTTGAGTAGAACTGGTCATACTCTATTCTTCCTCCATTCCAAGGATCAAATGCCATGCTTTCTTATCAGCAGAGAAAAGCGCTCTTAGAATGTAAGCCCCATGAGGGTAAGGACCTTGTCTGCCCTATAGTAAGGGCTCGATAAATATCTATGGAGAGAATAAACGTCAAGCCTATTTATGCAGATACATAAAGTGGCAGGATATTTTAAAAGAAAAAATAAATCTTACTATTAGGAAGTTTTACAAACTATATCCCAGGACACCCTAGTTTATATATATTATTGTAGTGTGATTATGAATAGCACCTCCTTTCATTCTCAAAAATGCCTCAGTTTGGAAGATCAATTATATGGTCACCTACTCTAATTGTACTAGATGGGTTATTTTTGGGCATTCATATTCACTTCAATTAATCAGGTTAATTAAAAAACAAAACTATAATTGCACCTGTTATGGTCACTTGTTAATGACTGTTTCATTGTTTGGCTTTGGGTTCACAAAGAATATATTTGTATAGAAGAAATCACGTGCTACAGTGGAGAATCGCAAACCATCTGCACTCACAGGTGTCACCGAGGCTTAGCCTCCCATGCTGCTCCTAAAGTGCTGCTGGAAATGAGGAGTGTTTATAAAATGAAAAGGAAACACACTAGCAGGGCCTCAACACTCTCTACTCTAGAAATTCCATATTTCAAAGCTTATTTAAAAGTGTTAAGCTGTCTTCTTGGAATATAGAGTATTGCGGGAGGTAGAAGGAAATGAGGTTGGTAAAGTAGGTTGGTAGCAGGCTATGAAACACCATGCTAAGGAGTTTAAATTTGTATTCGGTTTAGAGTGGGATAGCACAGGTGAAGGAGATTGGCTCATGATGGTGAATTGAGCACACAGGTCGACCTCCCTGTCTACCCCAAACTCCATAGCAGTAGATGTTTTCAAAATGTGATGATTCCTTCAAGTAAATATCATGGCAAAATAAGGCAGGTATTTCAAATTAAAAGATGTGGGAGATATAACAAACAAATGCAATGCATAGTTCTTAATGGGATCTTGGTTCAAACAAAGCAGCTCCTCTCTAAACAATAAAAAAAAAAAAAAAAAAAAACAGAAAAACGTGACATTTAGAAAGCAGATGGGGTCCAATTGCAACTAAAACAAAAGTAGAAAAACCACAGCTTACAAGACATAAAGAGAAGAAATGCAGTGATAAAACAATTTTAGTGATAGTCCAGGCTCAGTGTTGACAGAAACAAAGATGCAGGTAGCCCAAAGGGTGCTCACCTGGTTTGAATTAGCTGGATGCAGAACACCCAGGGCCAGGTGAGCTCCCTTGATTTACCCCGCTCAGTCCTGCTACCGCAGGAGCTTGCTCAGTCCTGCTCCCGGCTCAGTCCTGCTACCGCAGGAGCGATAATGCTTTTAAGAATAAAGCCCAGGAACTAGTCTCTAAAGAAAATGAACTGTACGTGGGATGAGGACTCTTGGTGTGGGTAATTTCCAGACTTCTGTAATTGAAAAAGGAAAGGAAAGGTAGTTCTTCCCAGGAGGGAAATAAACATGCTTGGTCTTCAGAGTAAAGCCCACCTTGATTTGACAATTAGCTGGCGCCAACCTCTCTGCTCTCCAGCCTTTGCATTTGCTCACCCTGCTCACTCACACGAAACCCATAGCCAGTTGTCTCATTAAAGGAGGCCCCCACTGGGGAAACACCACCCCAAATGCAGGAGAAACTGCCTGCTCATGTCCGCTTACTTCTTGATTCATACTTACCTTTGGAAACCAAGGCTTGCCAGACATTAGCAGAACTAGACGAATGCACAGATAGAACAATTAAAAAGACAGATTTTTAAGGTGCTATAGTCTGAATGTTTGTGCCATCTACCAAATTTCTATGTTGAAATCTTAACTGCTAAGGTGATGGCATTAGGTAGGAGGATCTTTGGGAGGTCATAAGGGAGGAGCCCTCATGAATGGGATTAGTGCCTTATAAAAGAGGCCCAAGAACCCTTGCTCCTCTACCATGTGAGGGCACAGAGAAATTGCCATCTATACGCCAGAAATTGTGCCATCACCATACAGTTAATCTGCCAGTACTGTGGTCTTGGACTTTCCAACCTCCGAGCTGAGAAATAAATTTCTGTTGTTTATAAGCTACCCAGTTTATGGTCTTTTGTTATAGCAGCTCCAATGGACTAGGACATAAAGGAATAGAAAAACAAAAAAACCTTTTAAAATTTGAATTTGTATCTGTAGAGAGAATATTACATACTAAAAAATAGCAGGTTATGAAAAATTACTGAAAATGTCTTATAAATTAGCAATTCACATTAAATGGATTGAAATAGAAAAAAAAAAAACAAAAAACAAATCTTAGAAGGACTGAAGACTAAGCCAGTGATCTGGAAAATGAGGAAATCTCTGAGCGAGAATTCAAGGCACGTAGGATCACCTTAAGACATCCAGCATCTCACAGAAGATTTGCAAGGAGAGACAACAACAACAGCAAGGAGGAAATAAAAAATAAAATAAAAATTTCAGAGCTAAAGATCCACTGTGGCTAAGTAGGATGAATAAAGTATATGCTTAAACACAACCTAGAAACTATCAGAACCCAGAGGAAAAAGAGAAGAGCATCCAAAGAAGAATGAAGCAGCTTATTCTTTTCATTAGCAACTTTGGATTCCAGAAGGAAAGTGATTTTGACCTTAGAAGTGTCTGCTGGGTAAAACTTGCACTGAATTGTGAGAGCACGGTGAAGATGTTTTCAGACATGCTAGGACTCTGATGCTATCAGATAGTCTTTAAAATAATTTTCTGAGCCTGTACTGCAGTTCAATAAAATGAATCCAAGAAAGAAGCAAATATGAGAAGAAACCGTAAAAATCAGAGAAACAAAGAATTAAGTATAAATGTTAAAAAGTTAAAATTTAATAATGATTGGAACTAAAATTCCAGATAGTCATAGCATGAGAAGTGCATGGGGTGGAGGGAGACATGTTAAGGATGCTGCATTGTTTGGAGAGAGGCTGTAGATTTAGATTAACTCTACCTCTTAATTGAAAATGGCTATGTATACTTACTAAAAATTAAGTATTTCTGAGGTTTCAGTGGCCAAAGTGGAGTAATTTGAGTAACAAAACAAATGTTAGTATTGGATTGTAACCCAAAGAATAAAATGAATATCCAAAAGTCCTTATTGATTTAAATAAACAATTGACTAAATAAGTAAATGAGGGAGAAGGGACATATCTTCCTTACATAGGATTTCCAAATCATAAATGCAGATGGAAGGAAATAGAAAATCACCAATGGCATGTCATAGTAATAGTTGTTGCACGCAAGCTCCACGAACGAAGGGCAGGAATATAGGGCGTAACTTTACGGAGAAATGGGAGGATTTGCAAAGACTCAAACCGTCTTCCCCAACATATTTATTAATTATGGTGATAGTTTTAACATACATCCACAATTTTTTGATGTTCCTCCCTTCAAGAGGTGGTACTTTAGTCCCCTTCCATTGAGCATGACTGGACTTAGTGACTCCCTTCTGAAAACAAGAGTGTGGAAAGGAAAAACAAGTGACTTTACAATGGAGAAACTTTGCAGACACCATCTTAACCCAGCGACCAACATGAACCTCTCTGACAATCTCTCATTGATATATGACAACATAAGAAGGGGTCACTTGTGTCTATGGTGTTCTACCCAAAATCTATAGTCCCAGTCTAATTATGAGAAAATGCCAGACAAATCCAAGTAGTGGGACATTCTACAAAGTGCTTGACCAACACTCCTCCAAAGCCAGAATAAACTGAGAAACGATTGCATATTAGAAGAAACGAGGAGACATGAGGACTAAGTGCAGCCTGTTATCCAGATGGGATCCTGGGACAGAAAAAAGGCTATTCGTGGAAAAATTGGTGGAATTCAAATAAAGTCGGTAGTTTAGCTAATGGTATTATGCTAATATTAATTTCTTAGGGTTTTCTTTCTTGTGGTTAAAAAACCCCCGCAATTTCTTGGTTTTTATAAACATACTGTGGTTTTAAGATGTTAATATTTGGGGAAGCTGAGTCAGGTGTTTATGAGAACTCACCATGCCCTCTCTGCAACTCTTCTGTAAATCTAAAATTAATTCCAAATAAAAAAGCCAATTAAGCACTTAAGGAATAGAAATTAGGGATTTCACTCCCAAAGTATTATAGGAGCAACAGGATGGAAAAATGAAAATTTGATCAGCCTAGGAGTGGCTATGGGAAAAAAGAAAAAATTATAGTAAATAGGAAGCCTGAAATAATAAATGGAATAAGGTCATTTCACATTCAATTGTAAATGTTCACAATTAATTAACATTAGCTAATTCATTACATTAATGAAGTTAGTTAATGTACACTAGTTAATGTCAGTAATTAATTACTCAAATTTATGCATTAAAAACTGAAAGGTCAGATTGTAAAAACCGTATAAATTCAATTAGAAGCTATTTATAAAAGTCACAGAAAATCAAGATGGTATAGAAGAGTTCAAAATAAGGGGGAATGAAAAACAAAGAGCTCTATGTCAGAAAAATAAAATCTGAGGTGAAAAGCATTAAAGGGCAAGGAGGTATATTTCATATAGTACTATTTTCTACATAGAATCATCTATATATACATGAATAACATACTATATAAACAGATCACATATATATTGTTAAATATTATAGTTATATATTTATACAAATATCATGAACCTTTATGTACTTAGCTCACAATTATAAATATAACCTATGGTTAGAGAAATTGATGGAGTGACAAAAGCATAATTAAGGAGGTTTTGATACTCCTCTTTCATAAACTGAAAGATCAAGTAGACCTAATATAAGCAAAGAAAGAGTTAACAAGCTTTCTCTAAAATATATAGAGAGCTTTATGCACAACAGAAAATAGACATTGTTTTCAAGTACCCATGGATAATTAACAAAAACTGACTATGTATTATTAGTCTATGAAGAAAATGTCAACAAATTTTAAAAAGTAGACGTCATACAGGACACATTATTGACAATGCACTGAAATAAGAAATGAGCAAATAACAAATACCCACACACAAAAAACACACTGTCCCCTGAAAATTAAAAATACCTTTATAGAGGTATTTAATAAAATTATTAGATTAAAATGGAAATGTCAACTGAAATTATAAACTAACAATGAACATGAACACACTATATATAAAAATTTGTGGTGTACAATAAAATGTCACTAGGAGGAAGATGTAGATCCTCTACTACGCTGCCCAGTCAAACTTTCCACAATGATGAAAATGTGTAATTATGCCATCTGTTAATCCACACTTGCCACATGAGGATGTTGAGCATGTGAAATATGGCTAGTGCAACTGAACCGAATTTCAAACTTTATTTAATTTTAATTAATATAAGTTTAAATTTAAATAGCCACATGTGGCTACTGTAGTGGCCCACACAGTTCTATATTCACAATAAAGCATTACCAGAAAAAGAAAAAATTAAACATTTATAGTTAGGAAGCAAGATGAACTCAACATCAATAATAGATATTTTATATATATTTTAAAATTAAAACATTAAACAAACCCATATGAAATGGATTTGTAAAAATGTACATGAACAAAATTCATTTACGAGAAGGTGGGAAACTTCAATTTGCCGCAATTCATCAGTAAGGAACTATAAAACGAAATGTAAGACCCACCTCTATAAATTTCTTCAGAATCAGATTTTCTAGACACGTTTTACCAAAACTTAAGATGCAGATAATTTCTGTGTTTTATAAACTATTCAAGACCATAGAACAATATTTTATTCTTCAAGGCTGGCATAACCCAGATACCCAAATGAAATAAGACAATACAATAAAACAAAATTATATCAAGGTTCACTTATGAACATAGACGCAAAAATCTAAAGGTGAAAAAATTGAGTTTATTACACATTATGAATAGGTTTATCCCAGCAATGCCGTGATGGTTTGACATTAGGAAATCTATTAATGGAATTCACTATCTAAAAGATCAAAGAATAAAAAATAATATGTTTACTGAAAAAGCATTTAGTAAATATCAACACCCTTTTCTGATGTAAAATTCTTTGCTTCCAAATAGAAACTTTTTTAACTGATAAAGGATATTGATCAGAAATCTTCAGTAAGTATCATATTTAGTAGTAAAAACATTTGAAATACTCCCACTAAAGTCAGGAACAAGATGAGAATGCCTACTATCACTGCTGCTATTCACCCTTGTTTTGAATGTTCTAGCCAATGCATACATTCTGGAAACAGACAAAAGCATCATTTTTTGAAGGCAGTAGGATTGCCTACCTAGGAAATTGAGAAGAATCAATGGAAATATATTGGAACTGAACAGAGAGTACTATAAAGTGCATTATTTGAAGCAAGTTCGTTTATACAGAAATCAATAGCACTTCTATATGTCAGCTGTAATCAATCAGAAAATGTAGTGAGTAAGAAAAGAGATCCCCTTCGCAGTGACCTCCAAATGTTGAAATATCTGGGAATACATATACTAGGACACATGGAAAATTGATATGAAAGTCCATAAGACTGAAAAACATAATAGAAGACCCAAATTCTCTGAGACACATATCTCCTAAATACAGAGATTTAATACAGCAACGATATTTTCTAATTAACTGTTAAAATAGAGGCAACCGTAATTAAAACTTTAACAAGGTTCCTTGACAAACTGATTTCCAATTTCTGTTGGAAGAGAAATTGTTGGAAAATATCTAATAACCAAATAGAAAAATAACAAGGAAGGAACCATATGCTCTATATCAAAACACACTATAAAGAGCTAGTAATTAAGCAGTGTGGTATTAACCAGGAATAGGCAAATAGATCAATGGATCAGAATGAAGTCCAGAAAAACACACACACACACCCCAACACACACCCCTATCTGGCACTGTGAAAACTTCTCTCATGAAAACACTGAGAGAAGGTTAGTCTGTTCAGTAATCCTGTTGGGTCAATTAGTTCTGCATTTTCAAAAAAATGAAAGCAGATACCTACCTCATATTAATTACCAAATAAACTCCAGCTAGGATAAAAAGCTAAATGCAAAAAAAAACCTTTAAAAGTATTAGAACACACTACCAAAGCATATTTTAACATAAATAAAGATGGCTTTGAAAGCAAGATAAAATTCACCAAAGCCATGAAAGAAACAATAGATTTGTCACTGAATATTAAATACTTATTAGTGACAAGAGACCTTATAATCAGAATTAAAGCAGAGTGACAGACTGGAAAAAAAAAGTAGTTGACTAATATCCAGTCTATATAGACTCCCACAATACAATAAGAAAACTACAAACCACAAATGGGAAGGTGAACAAAGGGAGTAAATGGGCACGCATAATAAATACGTGATAATAAGATGCAGATTGCCACTAAAATGAAAAGATACTCCATTCATTCAAAAAATGCCAATAAAAAGGATAAAGGTTTTTGCTCGCAATATTGGCAAACGTTTTTAAAAGGTTTAAGAATAATCAGTCTTATTAAGTGTTTGGGGAAATGAATACTCAAAGATATCGTTTATGGGGATATAAATTTTTATATCCTTTGGAGGATATAAACAAGTAACAATTTATTTTCTGATTTTCTAGTTTTGATTGTAGGATATATGCTTATTTGCACAAAGATGTATTTATAAAGGTATTCATCATTGCACTGTAAAAACATCAAAACCCAACACCAGGAGAATGTCTCAGTCAATTATCATCATCGAAAATAAGGAAGACCGGATCAAGATGACAGATGAGCACATTCACCCCTGATCCCAACAAATAACAGAAAACATATTTTTATGAGAATAAATCTATAACAGCCTGGAAAATGAGAATGTTCCCAGTGAATCAGAATGTTTGAGGAATTGTTGAACTATATTGTTAAATGAAAAAAGCAACTCACCTCAAAAAATAGTAACAGCCCATTTATGAAAAGCTATATAGGTGTGTATTGTACTTACATGGTTGATACAAAAACTGGAAGGATAGATACCAAGCTCTTGACAGTACTTGCTTCTAGAGAAGGGATTGAATTAGGATATGAGAGATGATAAAGGAAGATTGACTTTTTTTTTATAAAAAGAAGGGAGAAAATTAGGTGAGCACGTAGAAGTGCAGAAGCTTTGCTTGTTTTACTCTTGCCTAGTTTCTTGCACCTCACCTGTTCTTTCCTGCAACCCTCAGGAAACCAGGGTGAAAAGAGAGGGAAGCCCATGGGGGCCATCTGCACCAGCATCCTGCCCTATAGAGTTGCTTCTTTGACAAGCTGCCTTTCTCTTTGTGCAAGTATTTCCAGCTCCCTCACTTACTCTTTTGGCTTCAACTCTAATCACCTCCCAAATCTGTTTTCTCATATAGATGTCTATGGCCTGGCATTTCCAATTGTCTTCTATTTCCATTAATTTAAGTGTCCCCATTCTTTGGCATTTTCAGTGGGTTGAGTTCATTAGCTGTAAACAATAAAACAGAGAGAAATAAAAGGTGAAGATGGGAATGCTCTTTTTCCTAACTGAATATACTTGAAAATATCTCCAAATGCAAATAAAGAACCATTTTGGTTACTAATATTGAAGTTTAAATAGCACATATATTTCATTGAAAAGACTTTATTTCAGTGTTTCTTAGGATTTAGGAATTTAGATCCTTCTCTGTTCCCTGGAATGTGTGTTTTACCAAAATAAATCACGTGGGAGAGCCACCACTTTGATCCTTTCAGCAATAAACAGATTTCCATCAGGAAAGACTTTTTGGGAAAGTGAGTCATAAGAACTCAGTTGTTTAATAGGATGAGAGAGAAATTTGCAGAAAAACTGAAGTAGAATAGCATCAGTAGGCAAAATGTTTTAAAAAGCACGACCTTCAGGTTTTTTCACTACTCTAGGTACTAAAGACGTGAAATTAATAGTTCTTGTCCTTGAGCTGCTTATAGTTGACCATCTAGCCAGTCAGACTAGATGTGGAGTCAATCATTGTGTTATTTGTGAGCTTTATTTATCTTATCCTCTCATGCATGACATTTTCCCCATGCCTAGGTAATAATTATGTGACGCCTCTGCTTCCTTCTCTTTCAGGCAAAAATAGACGTCTTATTAGTTGGAGATGTCACTGTGGGCTACCTGGCTGATACGGTACAGAAATTATTTTCAAACACAGCAGAAGTCACTGTCACCATCAGTGACATGAAGGAGGCAGCAGCACTTTTGGATGATTGGACATTCAATATGGTTTTCTTGAAGATGCCTTCTTCACTAAGTGCTGAGGAGCTAGAAGCCATCCAGTTAATTAGGTAAACTTCAAAAGCCTTGAGGCTTCTTGTATCTTTAGAATCGTTTTTTAAAAACCCATTTTTTATAAAAATCCTAAAAAGATGATATATTTCTATTTTACTTTTAAAATTGAGGGTCCAGGAAGTGGCTCATGCCTGTAATCCTGGCACTTTGAGAGGCCAAGGCAGGAGGATTGCTTTAACCCAGGATTTCAAGACCTGCCTGGGCAACATAGTGAGACCTCTGTCTCTACAAAAAATTTAAAAAATTAGCCGGGCGTGGTGGCGTGCACCTGTGAGTTCCAGTTACTTGGGGGCTGAGGTGGGAGGATTGCTTAGGAATTTGAGGCTGCAGTGAGCTATGATCATGTCATTGTGCTCTACCCTGGACAACTGAGTGAGGTGCTATTTCTAAAAACAAAATGAGGGATATTTTCATGGGGAGATTCTACATACATGTTGTTTTTATTTCTGGTTTGTGGCATTTTATTATGAGAATTATTTTAACTTTTAAAGTAATAGGTATGGATTAGAATGTAAGAATCAGTTGGTCATAGAAATTTAGTATGCAATGCTTATGTTATTTCCACACGTAACTCTTTTTAAATATCTGTATTATTAAAATGGTTCATCTTTTCAGAGTTCATTAATTGTAGTGGCAGACACTAAAGGAAGTGAGCACTCTTAGCTCTCTGTCCTGTCAGCTGGGGACTGAGGTGTCTCCTGGAGCCTTGAGGCCCTCTGGATTCTTTGGGTCCAGAAACCACCACGTCCAGTGTTGTCATTTCATCTTGTGGCTCTGTACAAGTTCTGCTGCTTTTTTTTTTTTTTTCTGACACAGAGTCTTGCTCTGTCGCCCAGGCTGGAGTGGCACTATCTTGGCTCACTGCAACCTCTGCCTCCCAGGTTCAAGCAATTCTTCTGCCTCAGCCTCCTGAGTAGTTGGGATTTGAGGTGCACACCACCACACACAGCTACTTTTTGTATTTTTAGTAGAGATGGGTTTCACCATGTTGGTCAGGCTGGTCTCGAACTCCTGACCTTGTGATCTGCCCGCCTGGGCCTCCCAAAGTGCTGAGATTACAGGTATGAGCCACTGCAACCGGCCAGGTTCTGCTTGTTTTTAACCCACTCCAACTCTAGAAAATTGGAGTCCAGTGATGGGAGAGTTAGATTTTTCCCTGCCACTTAGGATATATTTAGATTGGGTTAGATTAGAACAAATTTGTTCTCCTTCCAGGAAATACTTGATAGACAAAGTGGAATTGTCAATTATATTGGAACATATTAGAGCTTGTCAGAATTACAAGGTAGGGCTTTTTTGGCTAAAAGAGAAAATTCAGAGACAATATTTTGATCCCTGAATAAAGGGGCAAGCAGATTATGTTAAGGGAAAAGAAAGGTTGGAATGAGATGCCCAAGCCATCAAATTACTTATTAAATGGAGAGACAGACAGACAGATACTACTCTTGGGGTTTCGTAGAACAGCTGGTCTCCTGCATTTCTTTTGGCTTTCTGCTAGACACATGAACTCTAGACACACCAGGCAAACTACCTCAAAGTGAATTCCACTTCTAAAACCTGTTGTGAGCTACTCTCCTTCTGAGAATATGCTTATTTTATTACAGACCTTAAAAAAATAGAGTTCCCTTGGCTGAGGACTCATCATAATATCTCATTTATATCGTATTTTAAAATTTTTTACAGCAGCTACATGAGGCGGGTGGAGCAGGATTTTATTGTCCCTACTTGACAGATCAGAAATCTGAGGCTGAAGTGACTTGCCTAAGACCACATGGCTCATTTTTACAAAACTCAGACTAGTTTTACAAAACCAGATTAGAACTCTACGCTTCCTTTCATTTTCTTTCTAGAAGTCTGTAATTAATTGATTTTTGTATTGAAGCCACCTCTTTTTCACCTCTGAGGTTTAGTATTTGCCAAGCTGGGTGTAAACCAGTTAATGGTTTTGAAAGAACTCTGGTCTCTCTCTCTCTATTTTAAGACTAGGACCCTAGTTATGCCTCCCTGAATGGAGTAAAGCTTTGCATTTGCTCACTGTCAGAGCTACCTTTTGAACAAGATAAGAATGAAGTTCTATTTAGGAACCAGCTTTATGTTTAGTTGCAGATATTAAAACCCAGGAGGTTAGAGGAGAATTTCTTGTCTGATACCTTGGCAACTTCTATTGCCCTGAGTAACGTAGCTTAAGATTTCTTAGCTTAAGATTTCAACAAAGTAGATGAAGGTACTGAGTGGATAGCTATACAAATGGCAGTTCTGTTATTTTGCCTTAAAAGAAAGTATTTGTTTGAAAGAAAACAAATACTTTGTGGAATACACCTGGGTTTGTATTCCTTGTTTGTCCCTGTTGCACTATTCCCAATACAGTGAACGTCTTGACTACTAGCAGGTGTTATCTGCTTTGCTGTAGCTCCAGTGAATGACTGGATGAGTGGGAGAAATGCCATCCCAGGCAGGCAGTGCCTCCTCACTTTTTTGCTCCTCTCTGAAAAGGGACAGAGTTGTTTGGTTTTGTGTGTGTGTGTGCATGTGTGTGTGTAAGCTTTGCTTTCATGGTGCTGTCCTCAGAGGCTATGAATATCTCTGAAGTTCTCTTTTCTGCCCTCAGAATTGTTACGAGTTTATGATTTGTTGATTGTTTAAACCCTTGTAGAGAGTGTTTCCGGTTTTCAACCTATGATTTTTGTTATGGTAATGAGTCTTGTACACGTACTGCCCCATTTGTAAGGAGTTTAAACCTTCATCTATCCTAAAGCACTATACCCTTTGAGTTTGGGGTAATATTTAATGACTAAACCAAAATGAAAAGCCTGGCTCTGCTTTTCTTCTGACATATTTTAAATTTTCCTCTTTAGATCTTTTGTTGTTGTTGTCTTATAATATCTCAAAAGCTGTGTAGGTCTAGGAAAATGTACAACTTCTTGCCTTACTCTTCTTTCTCTAGGAGCTTTATGTCTCCTGTCAATGAATGAGGAATTTATGATAGAATGAAAGTGGCCATATATATTTTCATTGTTAGAGCACATGATCACAAATCTATTTATCTGTAATGTATGTCATATGGATTTTTATTGCAAATAAGAATGAAGTTTAGTCTGTTACCCATATTAGATTTATTTTAGAGTAAAATGAAAGCAGCCTCCTTAAAAGATTCTTAAATTTAATCTTACAAAACCGTGTTTTAGGCTTGATGCTAATGATTGACTTTAATCATTCATAAAATATCGGTGCTTTATAGTACTAATATCAACTCAAGAATTATGGTACATCTCACAGGTTAGCGTTCCTAATAGTAATGCCTAATTTGTTTTCATCTCATGAACGTATTGAAAGAGTGTATTTTTATTGAACAGATGAACTCAAATACTACCCAGTGGTAACATATTTTAAGATCATCTTAGGATTCATATGCTTAACTTCAGAATTCCGAGGACATTTCACTCTTGGCTTAGATAAGTTCTCAAAATTGAGCCATACTCAAAGGGCAGATCCTTGATAATTCAGACACATCCTGATACTATCTTCCAAAGACAGGTCCAGAAAATTTTAAATGTTTTAAACTCATCAGTATATGGGGAGTTGTGGTTTTCTTCTCCATGAAATGATTTCTGCAGTTACAATTCTGTGATTCTCATGAGCTCAGAGCAGTTTAGCAACAGGAAAGGAATGCAGGCTGTGGCTCCATCTGCTCCGTCAACAAATCAAGTTTGAATCTGATTTCATTTCTCCCCCGTGTAGTTTCAATTGTCTTTCCAACTAACTGATCACTAAGAAAACCCAATCTTGTGAGCCACAGAGATCTAAGTTGTCCTTTTATGTCTCCAAGACATCCTTGACTTGACAGTGTAACTCATTAAATCTTATTAGGCAGTTTGCATGTCCTACTCCTCTGAATATTTGACAATGAACACAGCAACGGCAAAACATCTAAGTAGCTTTACTAAAGCCTTTCTCCTCTAAATTGGTGGAGGAAGTGAGTAGGAACTGAGGGGAACTCTAGGTCTTTATAACTTCTAGTTGCAGCAGGAACTCTTCTGTGGAGAACCAAGTGGGAACAGGGCAAACCAGCCTTCACTATTAGCCAGAATAAACTATCAGAGCTTAATTAATAATTGACAAAGAACATTCTTTCTTACAAATTCCGTATAGGTCATACTAGGCTAATTTGGCTGCATTTAGCCCTTGGACAGAATAATGGATAACTGTACTCAAAAAGGCCACAACCCAAAGATGATACTGCCTTTTGTCCCTCGAAGCCGTGTGGCTCTAAGAGAAGTAAATGTAGAAATTTCCACAGGCTTCATAGGGACTTATAACACCACTTTGGCCCTCTTAGATGACGGATTTCAGAGGCCAGGGCTTTTCTGAGACCCTTTGATCAGCAGAGTGTACAAAACAAAGATGACACTTGTATGTGATCTCTGTTTTTTCAGCTACCACAGACAGACCCAGGGATGGGGGCAAGACACCAGGTGGGTGCTGCTGCAGGTTGAGCTGATGCTGGCTCCAGTTCCAGAGGGCGCTGCAGGCAGGCATAGGAATGGAACCAAAAATATTGGTATCCAATCTCAAAAGTGAGGTGTAGCCTCAGGAAACATTTCAGCAGTGTAATCGTGAAACATGAGCGAAAATGAATTGTCCCCAAATGAATTGCAAAACACAAGAGACATTAATTGAGAAGGTCTCAGAGCCTGCCATTTGATTTTGATATATAGAACAGGAAGTAGTATTAGTTGGTGTGGATAAAAGTGATTTTTATTTTGTTTTGTTTTTGTATTGCTTAGTTTTGTTTCAAGGAATATTCATTCACGAAAAAGAGACCATTTTCTGGTTGATCCTAGAAACTAGAAACTCTTTTAGCTTATTGATTTGTAGGGAATGTGAATGAGCAGCTGAGCTTAAGACTAGAGTATTGGATTCTGGGAACTCTTATCGATTGCTAGAGTCCCTATACAGCAGGGGGAGTGTGTGTTTGGTAATTGATTCTGTGCTAATAGCAGAAGTCCAAGAATCCCACCTCTGTCTGATATAAAGCTTGAAATTTGAAAGTCATCAGGGCCTATAAATTCATATATCCAAATCTAACATATTTTTGTGTAAATTTAGTAAAATCAATTTTCAAATTTTTGAAAAATCAGGTTTTTAAAAATGGACATAGGAAGATTTCTAAAAGCAAACAACCTGTTTTTTAAAAAATTATTTAACTGTATTTAACTTATGATAATTTACTTTTTTGAATCCACTATAAAGTATTTTTTATTTCAACAGTTAAACTACCCAATAATTTTCTTTCAGTGGTCCCATCTGCTCAGTCTATTTTTCCCTTCTACTTCTCTTTCCTCATTCTGTTGTCCATACCTCCATTATAATCCATACTTTCTCATCACTTAAACAAGGCTAGCCACAGTGGCTCTTGCCTGTAATCTCAGCACTTTTGGAGGCTGAAGCCGGAAGATTGCCTGAGGCCAGGAGTTTGAGACCAGCCTCAGCAACATAGTGAGAACCCATCTCTACTAAAAATACAAATAGCCAAGTGTGATGGCACACACCTGTAGTCCCAGCTACCTGGGAGGCTGAGGTACAGGATCGCTTGAGCCTGGGAGGCTGAGGCTGCAGTGAGCCTTGACCATGCCACTGCCCTTCAGCCTGGGTGATAAAGCAAGACCCTGTATCAAAAAAAAAAAAAAAAAAATCTACCTACCTACCTGTCTGTCTGTCTGTCAAAAAAAGAAATCTAAATATCTGTAATGTATATATTTATTTTCATATATATATGAAATGCTGGCATCCTGGCAGGTGTCATTCTGATATCCCTATTCCCTTCATGTCACCACGCCACCCATATCAGTGTAGGAAGTGCCTTTCTTACCTCCACATTTGGTAGACCAGGCAAACTCTATCCTCCCTCCTGCATATGCCTATTTTGATGACAGTATATTTCTGCCTGAGTTTCTCATTTCCTCACAGACACCATGTATTCTTTCCTTTCTTCCCAGAAAGAGAAGAAAGGAAAGAATACATGGTTTCTGTGAGGAAATGAGACCCTATTGAGATCTATTCAGACTTGATTCTGTGCTATGAATTCTGAGCCTTAACTCCCCAGAATTCATAGCACAGAATCAAGTCTGAATAGATCTCAATGGGATGTCACCTTTTCTTCATAATCCTGCTACTCGGAAGTAATTAGTTTAGTAAATACTCTGAAATATTTAATTTTGCCAAAGATTTGCAAGTACGTCTGCTTTCCTTACCATCAGCTCTTGCCTGGGTCACTGCCATAGGGTCTCTCCAGTCCACCCGGTGTTACTCGTATCAGCGCATCCCATCATAGGCAGAGTGGTCCTTCTGAAATGCAAATATAATCGGGTTGGTTGCTCCTGAGCTTCATAATCTTCCACTGCCCATTTTTCTTCGATAGCAAACCTTTCCTGTGGGCTAACAAGTCTTCTGTGAGCAGAGCCCAGCCCTCCCTCAGTCTTTGGTCTCCACTTATGCTTTTCTTCCTCTGATGTCCTGTGCCAGAGCTGTCCTGGACATCTTGCACCTTCTCAGACTCACCTTGTTCTCGACCACCCCAGGGCTCCTGCATATGCTGTGCCCTTTGCCCAGAATGTTCTGTGCTACACATCTGCTTTCTGCCCTCCCCCCTCCCCAGCCTTTTCTGTGTCTAGCCAGCACCAAGTGTTGTCTGCCTGGAAGCCTCCCCCAAGGCTGCTGAGGCAGGTTGGTGCCCAGGTGTGGGCTCCTATTGGCCCCTTTGGCTTTCATTCCCAGCATTGGACACATTTTCAGCTACAAAATTATCTAGAGTGATGTGTTTAATGTCTTTCCTCCCCAAGACTGCTAGCTGTATGAGAACAGGAACCTTGTCTGTCTGTTTACTGTGATATCCCCCAGAGCCTAGCACAGAGCTGGCACATAAGAGGTTCTCAATATGTATGACTCAGATATATAAATTATATTAATATGTAATGTAATTTGAAATATAGAATGTATATTTCTTAACACTGTTATACAGTGGGGGTGCTCCCAGTTCTTGTTTTAATGAATAAATAATAACCATATATAACCACATGCTAATAAATGATGTGTTTAAGTATTTGAGAATAGTTTGTTTTTCTTAGGTAGTTTTAAACTGTTCTCTTTAAATCCTTCACAGTCACATCCTCCTTGAAAATCATTTTCTTTTGGCTAATGCCAAGGCTCAGTGTCCATCCAGTTATCAGAATTCCAGACTTACTGTACCGATTTTAGTAAACTATAATGCCACTTTAAGAAAAAAGTTTTATTTGAAAAATTTCAGGATATGAAAGGGGAGAGAGTATAATAATGAACCCATAATGTAGCCTCAGCAGTTACCCACATCTGGCTCATCGTGCTTCTCTCTACCTCCTTCCCAACTCTGCTCACCAGTGGATTATTTTAAAACAAATCTAAAATACCATTTTATTTCATCTGTAAATACTTTGGTACCTCTTTAAGGTGAAGACTCGAAGAATAACCACAAAACCCATATTATACCTGAAAATTAATAATCACTTCTTAGTATTGTTAAATATCCCATCAACATTCAGATGTCCCTGCTTATCTTAAGATTTTTTTAAATCTGTGAATTTGTAAAAATCAGGATTCAACTTTCTCTTTTCTCTTTCTTTTTGTCTTGTTCTTTAAAGAGATATATATATATTACATATTAATATAATTTATGTCTGAGTCATATATATATATACACATATATGTACATATATTTAAGAGGAGTCATTTGTCTTACAGAATTCCTCCCATTCTAGATTCTGCTTATTCATTCCCATGGTGTTCTTTAAAATGTTTCTTTCCTTCCAGAAATTTCTTGTAAACTGATGATCTGATAAAAAATTTGGTTAAGGGTTAGGCTTTTTTTTTTTTCATTTTTAAGAAAAAGGGATTCTATCTTTTTCCTCAATGATTTGAGATGCCACTTTTTCTAAATTTCCATATTAATGATATTATTTTAAATTCTAAAGAAATGAAGAAAATCACTGTAGTTAGTTCCTAGTAAGCTAAACTCTTGAATCCCCTTTTTTTGAATAATGATTTTGCTTCATTGTAACATTTTTTTTTCCTCTCTCAGATTTGGCAAAAAGAAAAACACACATTCGCTGTTTGTTTTTATAATCCCTGAAAATTTTAAAGGTATGTACCTGCTAAATTTAGTATTTGTTTTTTCTCTAAATAGAAACCATAAGGTCAATATTTAATATAAAGATTCTTAGGTTGTATTTCAGGGCATGGAGGTGATATGACTTTAACTGAACCACTGACAATGGAAAAAATGAGCATTGTGGTAAAATACTGGAAAACATGTCTCTCAAACACTGGTGAGTACAAAATTTCTAAAGGTTTGAAAATTCTAATTAAAATCTGAAAACTATGCTTACGCAATCTGACAAAAAACAAGCATAAATAAAGGGAGAAATATATGTTCTTTGCCTGGAAAGGAAAAAAAAACATCTTCAGAAGTTTAGAGAGTGTTGGCAAATACAGTGCTGCGGTAGCACAGGGTTTTGGGTGGGGGGTTGGGAGCAGAATTGTGTCACTATTTTTTACTATTTTGGTAGCTTAGCTACCGTCATTTCTTACTCATTAAAATGGAATTAACCCTGCTGTGTCATTGTGTGATTATCTAAAAGCCAGGGGCACTAACCTACAATTGCATTGTACTTTCTACTTTGCAAAACACTTGCATATAAATTATTTTACTTCTTAAAGTTAATAGGGTCGTTGTCCTTTCTATTTTAGATTTTAGACGCGGAGGATTAATGTCAATGCTTCAATTAGACCTCACATTTCTAAACTCTTTGCCTATTGTATTATGCAGATCACCAGTATCTAAACACTTAAACTAATTAAATTAGCTTTCATTTGGCTTGTGAAAGGACAGACTCCAATTACGGAAATTAAATTCTACTGGAATCATTATTGGTCAGTGACTGTTTTTGGTCTTTCTAGGCCTGGGATACTAGATAAGAAATCTTTTAAAATTAAGATGATGTTAAATTGGGACGATTGTTGATCAAATGGTACAAGGTTTGGTTATGTAAGATGAACAAATTCTGGGGCTTTAATATACCACAGTGTGACTGTAGTTAACAATCCTGTGTTGTCTACTTGAAATTTGCTAAGAGGATAGATCTTATGTGTTCTCATCGCCAAAAAAGGTAACTAGGTGACATGATGGATATGTCGATTAACTTGATTGTGGTGATTATTTCACAATGTATTTGAATATTATCAACTCAAGTTGTACATCTTAAATATATGCAATCTCAAATTCTCAATCATACTTTAATAAAGCTAGGGAAATTTTTAAAAATAAGAGTATAAGATTTTTTTCTTAAAATGGGCCTGAGAGACACTTCCTGGATTATCCTGTGAGAATGATGATGCGGGATTCAGTGTAACACTCCTTTCTTAATGTTCTTTTTTAATATTCAGATGAGTGAGTCTGTTTGTGACATTCCAGTGGCTCCCAGCCCTTGCATTTCCTCCTGGAAATGGCCAACCATGGTGACCAAGGGCTTTTACAACCTCTTCTTATTTGGTTCTCGGTGAAATAGAGCAGCTGCTCATCACCCGCCCATGTCCTTCTGTTGGTTATGACCACGTCAGCCTCCAGTTGTCTTGTCTTTGCTCCAAGGATGAGCAGCTGCAAAAAAGGAAAAAAAAAATTTCAGATGCTATATTTTGACATTGCAGCTGCTTATTGAAGACTCATGCACGGTTTTTGTCTCCTGACATTTACCTATAAATAGGAACTTGTTAAATAAACTCATGTGTTTTAAGCACACCTGTTGCTAAGTTACTAGAATCTGGTTTAAAGGTATGGGGGTAAATAACATAGAGTATTTTAGTTTTTGCTTTCTAACCTAGGTGGTTTTATGCTTCACAGAAATCTGAAAACTGCTTTTAGTTTTAAATGAACTGCTTTGTAAAATCTGAGTAAAAGACGACAACCACATTAAGGATTAGGGCTTGTGTGTTTGATTAGCATCATCTCCTTAAGTGATTTTATAAATAAAGAGTCCCCCTCTCAAAACTTTCAGTTAAGATTGAAAATGCTACTGGGCCTGAAGAACCTGGATTGCCCCTGCAGAGGTCTTACAGCGAACACCTGGGATATTTTTCCACTAATCTATTTGCCTGGTTAGTTTTTTGTACTTTTTCATAATAGCAATGTTTTTAGAGGACTTATGGATTGTAGCTATTTTGTGGAAGAGGGATGCAGTGTTTGCTGTACTTAAGGATCCTGAGCTGGCACCATGGGTACACATTGCGGAAGTATTCAGCTCAATAGAAGGAAATACTTCGTAAACAATTAGAGTTGACCACAGGGGAGCAGGTCAAATGATAAGGTAGTGAGTTCCCCATCATTGGGGAATATGATCAGTATTAGAGTCTGTGTTATCACTAAGCAAAGTTAAATCACAACAGCGGCATTTAAACTTTGTAAAAACAGTGAATTCCTCAAACAGAAATTTTACATGGAACCCCAATATTTAAACAGATAAGAACAGCCTCACCTGTTATACACCTACCACTCAGCTTCTTCCTGTTATCTTTCTTGAACTTATGAACCTATACCCCCAGTTATTGAAAATCATCCTTTAAAAAGGATTTAGTTTCTTTTACATACCTCATGTAGCTTTTGGAATAGCCTTCTCTGGTATATAAGGCAAGTTTTAGTGTGTGTCTCTGTGTCTCCTTGTGTCTGTCTGTCTCTCTCTCTTTCTCTCTCTTTCTCATAGATATTAGAACTGGCATTCAAACCTGCATTGGGTACGCAGTTGAACTGGGGATCAGACTCTTCCAATACCAGTCTTCTTATAAAATTGAATTTTTGTGAGTTTCTTCCCTTCACGTTAAGCTGATTTCCAAGGAGGTTTTAAGTAGAGCCTAGGGATACAAAGAATGGACATAACTGCTGAGGGCATGGGTACTGATGACGGCGAGAATTTTAAGTTCGCCACTTCCAGAATCTGTAGAACGTGGCCATCTACTGTTTTGAACCAGAAAGGGACTTGGCAGTCAGTAAGTGTGGTTAAACCAAAGCTGACTTTGGTAACGCAGAGATATCAACAGCTTTCTTGGTCTTATTTAACATTTTAATCTTAAAGAGGCTTGCTATGTTAACCCTTATCTAGGATATGGAGTTGGGAAAGGTTTTGGAAGGTTTCATGATTTTCTTCTATTACTTGCAACTGCTTTTTTTTAAAAAAAAGTTTCTATGACTACATAGTATGCATGTGCTTTTTGATCTCTACTCATCTTGAATCTTTCTGTCTTTCCTCAGCATCCTACCTCTATAAATAAAATTTTCAAATCAAGTTATATCTCTTAGGATAGAGGAAATAGGATTAGTTTGCAAGTTTCTTAGATTAATATGTTTTTAAATCAGAATGCCTGAAGAAGTTCTGCAAAAATAGTAGAGCCAGAAAATGTCCATTAAATGACAAATTTTAAAATGGAGGGAACCTGGGCTTTGCTGGTTGGGTTGGACTAGGGTGTATCTTGACCTTCTAATCCTTTATACTTTTTTCCTGTAATGTACTTTTCCTTCCGAAGGGTGGATAAAATCTATATGACTTTATATATATGGTATATATATGTATATGGTATAGTCATAATTGATGAGGTCAGAATGTTTTAATCCTGCTTCTATCTATTGTTAACAATTTATTTTAGAATTTTGATCAGTCATTGAATTTAGGATGATTTTGGTAATATATTCTTTTGAAATTTTAAAATAAACATTCTGCACCAAATGTATAAGATAAGGTGCTTTGACACTATTGCCCCTTTGTATGAAATAAGAGACTTAGAGAAGCATCCTTTGTTTAGTATATTGGTGTGTATTGCTTAATTTTACCTGACGATTTTCCCTTTTAATGTATGGTATGATTTTCTCTTGTTTCTAGCCCTGAATCTCTAAGAAATGGCAGTGGGCTTGAATTAAATGCTTCATTGTCAGAGTTCGAGAAAAGCAAAAAGATTTCTCTTCTTCATTCAAGCAAGGAAAAACTAAGAAGGTGAATTTTAATATAGCACTTTTTAAGCATTATTGTTTTGTAGGGAGAAATTACTTTCATGAATTTTATAATTTTTTTGTAATATTGTTAAAAATGTAAGTGAAACTAGTAAGTTTAGCAAACAAATAGATGCCACTCACTCATTCAGCCATGTAGTCATTCAATAAACATTTCTGAGTCTGCAGTGCGTGCCAAGGAATGATTGGAGAACTGAGATAAAAAAGAAGTCTCTACCTTCAAAGGTGTTCTCAGTCTAGTGCTCAGACTTTTAAATAGGCTATTAAGTAGAAAATGATGCTTTTTAATACATCTCATGTTGAGAACACAAAGTAAGGACATTAGGAAAGTTTTCTAAGAATAAGGGGACAGCAAAGGCTTTCTTGAGATGGCAGTAGCTAAATTGAGCTTTTGACATGTTTCTATTTATTTGGTTTGGAAGTCAGGGAAGGGTATTTTATTTATATGGAGGGAATAATAGGTACAGAGGTTGGCAGTCTTAGAGAGTACAGTGACTTTATGGAACTGCATGTATGTCCATATGGTTGGCTATCAGGACACAAGTAGGAAGAGGCAAGAGATGAGAGGTAGTAGGTAGGGGCTGGGTATTTCATGCTATGAAATTTGAATTGCAACCTAGTCTGTTGGGCAGTTACTAAAGGATTTTAGCAAAGGAGCGATAGGAGATTTATACTTTAGAATGAACACTCTAATAGATGTAACACAGTGAATCGTGTCTGGAGGCCAGAAGGAATCTGTAATAAGAAATGATGATTTCACTTGAAAAGAAGGGAAACGTGAGCTTTGCCATAAATGAAGACTTTTCCAGGACTAGACAAGTCTTAGAAATTCAGGAAAGGTAGAACAGGCAGTTCTCAGAGGGTTCCAAGTTGTCTCTGGCCCAGATACCTTTCCCTGTGAGTCCTTGTTTGCTTGTGACACATTTGTACAGAGGAGAGCCCCAACTAGACATGTGTGCCTTGTTTCCAATCTTAGAGGGAAAATGCTGTCTTTTACCATTACATATGATGTAAGCTATAGGCTTTTGTGCATGCTTTTATATCAGCTTAAAAAAATGTTCCCTTTTAGTCCTAGTTTAGGATTTTATCATGAATGGATATAAAATTTTGTCAGTCTTTTTTTCTCTAGTAAGATGATTATTTCTCCTCTTGTTTCTTAACATGCTGATTATGACTGATTTTTTTTAAATGCAAAACTTTACTTTGTCTTAAGATATAATTTTTATTTACTGCTAGATTCCATTTGCTAATATTTTGTTAACAATTTTTGCATCTGTGTTTATGAAGGATATTGGTTTGTAGTTTTCTTACAATGTCTTCATCTCATTTCTGTATCAGGGAAATGCTGGCCTTATAAAACCAAATGGAAAGTCTTTTGTTTCTGAAAGAATTTGTATAGAAATGATATGTTTGATAGAATTCAACAATGAAGTCATCTAGGCTTGGAATTTTCTTTGTGGGAAAGTTTTAATTACAAATTCAATTTCTTTAATGATTATAGGACTAAATGGCCTATTTTTTCCTATCTCAGTTTGGTTAATTTATGTTTTTCAAGAAATTTGTCCATTTAATCTAAGTGTCACACTTATTTAACAACATGATCTTATTATTTTAACATCTGTAGGTCTATGATGTTGGCTTTTTCATTCCTGGTATTGATAAATTGTGTTTTCTGCCTTGTTTCTTGATCAGCCTAGCAAAAGTTTTCTCAGTTTTATCAGTTTTATTGATTTTTTTCAGTGAACCAGATTTTGATTCATTGATTTTCTATATTAGCACATGTCTTTTATTTCATTGATTTCTGCTCTTTGTCTTTCTATACTTTGCTTTGATTGATTGATTGATTGAGACAGAATCTTGCTCTGTCACCCAGGCTGGAGTGCAGTGGTGCAATCTCAGCTCACTGCAACTTCTGCCTGCCAGGTTTGAGCGATTCTCCTTACTCAGCCTCCTAAGTAGCTGGAATTACAGGCGTCTGGTACCACACCCAGCTAATTTTTATATTTTTAGTAGAGATCGGGTTTCACCATGTTGCCCTGGCTGGTCTCCAACTCCTGAGCTCAAGTGATCTGCCCATCTCGGCCTCCTGGAGTTCTGGGATTACTGGTGTGAGCCATCACTCCTGGCCTCTATACTTTGCTTTTTTAAAGAAAGGTCTTTGAAAATGTGGCACGTATATACCATAGAAAGAATGAGTTCATGCCTTTTGCAGGAACATGGGTGAAACTGGCAATCATTATTCTTAAGAAACTAACACAGGAACAGAAAACCAAACACCACATGTTCTCACTCATAAGTAGGAGTTGAACAATGAGAACACATGGACACAAGGAGGGGAATATCACACACCAGGGCCTGTGGCAAGGGGGTGGAGGGAAAGAGGAGGGAGAGCTTTAGGACAGATACCTAATGCTTACGGGGCTTAAAACCTAGATGACGGGTTGATGGGTGCAGCAGACCACCATGGCACATGTATACCTATGTAACAAACCTGCACGTTCTGCACATGTATCCCAGAACTTAAAGTGTATTTTTAAAAAGTCTTTGTAGGTAGAAACTTAGATCATTGATTTTGACCTTTTCTTCTTTTCTAATATAAGCACTTAAAACTAAAACTTTTCCTTTATAAAAGTTTTTCTGTAAGCATTGCTTTAGCTGCATCTCATCAACTTTGACATACTTCCACTATCATTCAGTTTAAAATATTTTCTCATATCCCCTGTGTTTTTTTTTAATTTTCATTAGTAACTGTTTAGAAGTGTATAACTTGAATGTTTGGAGACTTTCTAGGTATTGATTTATAATTTAATTCTGTTGTCATCTGAAAACGTACTTTGTAAGGTTTCTGTCCTTTGATATTTTCTGAAACTTGTTTTATGGCCCAAAGTATGGTCTCCCTTGATGAATGATGTTCCATATGCATTTGAAAACACTGTATTCTTCTGTTTGGAGGGGTGTAGTATTTTATAAATATTAATGAGGTAGAACTGCTTGATAGTGTTTTTCATATATTCCGTACCCTTATTTTTTTGAGGGTTAAAATTTTTAGTGACAACTCTTTTTCCCTTTCTTGCTGAGAGTTTTTGCTTTATATAGTTTGAGACTGTTGTTAGATGTCTGTCTTGCTGAACTGACCCACTTATCATGAGGAAATGATAATGATAATTTATCTATCCTAGTACTCCCTATCTTAAAAAATCTACTTTGATATTAATACAGCTTTCTTGTGATTAGTATTTGCGTGGTTTTTCTAACCTGTATATGTCTTCATATTTGAAGAGTGTCCCTTGTAAATAGCATGTAGTTGAATCTTGTTTTTATTTTTTATTTACTCATTCTGACAGTCTCTGTGTCTCTGTTGTTCATTTGGAATGGTTAGCTCATTTTCATATAATATACTTACTGTTCAGTGTGGTTTTGGGTCTACAATTTTTCTATTTGTTTTCATTAATCTATTTTTTTCCCTTTTTTTCACATTACTTGCCTTCCTTTGGATTTATCAAGTATTTAGGACAGATACCTAATGCATGCGGGGCTTAAAACCTAGATGATGGGTTGATGGGTGCAGCAGACCACCATGGCACATGTATACCTATGCTAAATACTTCAGCATTTCTTTTAATCTCTTTTATTGACTTTTTAGCTAAAACCAATTTTTATTGGTTGCTCTAGGGATTATGATATACATCCTTACTTATCACAATCTACCTTAAATTGACATTATGCCCTTAAAATACAACAGCATATTTCTATTTACCTTCTTCCACTTTTTGTTACTGTTGTCATACATTTTACTTTTGCATATGTTGTTGTGTTAGTCTATTCTTGTGTTGCTATAAAGAAATACCAGAAACTGAGTAATGTATGAAGAAAGGCATTTAATTGACTCATGATTCTGTAGGCTGTATAGGAAGTATAGCAGCTTCTGTTTCAGGTGAGGCCTCAGGAAGCTTACAATCATGGCAGTAGGCAAAGTGGAGCCAGTGTGTCACATAGTGAGAGGAGGAGCAAGAGAGAGAGAAAGGAGAGGCCCCAGACTCTTTTAAACCACCAGATCTGCATGAACTGAGTGAGAACTCACTCATCACCAAGGGGATGGCGCTAAGCTAAACCCCATGATTTAACACCTCCTGCCAAGTTCCACCTCCAACATTGGGCATCACATTTCATCATAAGATTTGGAGGGGACAAAACATCCAAGCCACATCAGTTATCAACCCTGCATTGTTAATAGTTTTACTTTAAACAGTAAGCTGTTGTCCAGTTATCTGATACTATACAACAAATTACTCTAAAACTTGGTGGTGTAAATCAACAAACTGTTTATCATATCTCATGATTTTGTGAGTCACCAGCTTGGGCAGGGCTTGGCTCTGTGATTACTCTCTGCGTGGTGTTAACCATGGCACTCCATGATGTTCAGCCAGCAATTGGCCTGTCTGGAGATTCCAGCACAGCATCATCTACAAGTGTGGTCCTCTGGTGGGTATGGATGCAGGTTGTGCTCAAATGGGCTGTTCTTCCCTGTGGTCTCATTACTTCTCCACATGGTCTCTGCATCAAGCTAGAAGGACCTCTTACATGAAGGCTTAGGATTCCATGAGAACAGTATCAAAGCTACATCTTCGGAAATGCTAGTCCCAGAACTTTCATAGAGTCGCTCTCCAGATGTCTTTTGGTTAAAGCAGGCACAGGCCAGTGAAGATTCAAGGGGAGACGAGATGGACCTGACTCTTCATTGGAAAAATAAGTAATTTTCAGTCCCTATAATCTTAACTCTTATCTCTTTACCCAAATTTGAGATTCTTGTTTGCAGTAAAACAGGCTCTTCATTATACACAAGGTTTTATCTGTGTTGCAAAAATTCTCTCCCCATGAATTTCCCTTTATTACCATCCTTTTCTCCTGCATTCCTCCACTCAATCTTGGCTGCCACAATCAGAGGGACAGAAAGTACAAGGGCACTTTTTTCTTGCTTCTGTAGAGAAATCTTAGCAGTATATAGCTGTTCTAGGCCTGTCAAATAAATGTATGCTATTGGTTTTTAAAACATGAATAAATTAGAAAACTACCCTTTAATGTATGTCACCATATTTAGCATGTCTTAGACTCTTCACTTGTTTGTGCAAATCATATTTCCATCAGATACTATTTCTCTTTATGTAAGATAAAGACATTTTCAGATAAAAGACAACTTAGATATTTTGACATCAGTGGACCTTCAGGGTAACAAAGCTGAAGAAAATTCTTCAGGCTGAAGGGAAATAATACCAAATGAAAGCTAGGATCACCTGAAGGACTACATAGCACCAGAAATGACAAATTTCTAAGCAAAAACAAGCATTTTCCATTTTAAACTATTTAAAATACTTAAAACTGTTATTAGCAAAAATTATAGCAATGTATTATGGGGTTTATAATATAGCTATAGTACATATGACTATTATATGAAGAATGAGTGGGATAAATGCACTTGCATAACTTCAGCAGTTATACATTTTATGTGATGTCATAAAGTATTAACTCCAGACTATGAAAACTTCAGATATATATTGTAATCCCTAGAGCAACCCTAAAGAGACAGGAAAAATGTATTGCTATGAAGCCAAAAGATAAATTAAAATTGGATTTTTAAAAATATTCGAAAAAGAGGGCAGAGGAACAGAAGAGTAAAAATGCAAAAGAGACTACAGGGGGAAATGGCATGGTAGACCTTTATCCAACTATATCCAACGTATAGGCAGAAGTTTTCAGAATAGATCAAAACATGCAAAAGCAAGACCCAGCTATCTACTGTCTATAAGAGAGAAGCTTTGAATATAAAAAAAATTAATAGAAATATATCCATTGTGGAAACACAAAGTATAAGAAAATCAGATGGGCTATGTTAATATCAAATAAAGTAGATTTGAAGACAAACAGTATTACCTGAGGTAAAGAGGGGCATTTTGTAATGATAGAAGCATCAACTTCTCAGAATGACATTAAAATCACAAATAGCACGTGATGGTAAGAACTTCAAAATACTTGCATCAAAAATTTACAGAATTAAACGGACAAATAGATAATTTTAAAACAACTGCTGGAGATTTAACACTCCTCTCTCAGTAATTTATACAACTAGACACCAAAAAATTGGTAAGCTCTAGAAAATGTGAACACCGCTAACCACCTTGATCTCATGAATATTTATAGAGCAACACTCAGAACAACCGCAGCAGAAAACTCCTTCTCAATGGCACATGGTACAGTCACTTAGATAGACTGTATATTGGTGGGTGGGGGTGTATATAAGAAGTTTCAATACACTGGAAAGAGTTGAATTAATAAAGATGTGTTCCCTGACCATGATGAAATTAAATTAGAAATCAATAAGAATAAGATTTAAAGGGAAATCTTAAACATATGGAAATTTAAAAAAATCTTCTAAGTAATCCATGGGTAAAACAAACAAAAAAAATCACAAGAAAAATTAGAAAATATTTCAAAGTGAATCTGTTGAAAAGAGAATATATCAGCAAACTACCATGGCACACTTTTAGCTATGTAACAAAACTGCACGTACTGCACATGTGTCCTGGAACTTAAATTTAAAAAAAAAAGATAATACAGTATATCAAAGTTTTTAAATAAACTACAGAAAAGTTTAGGGAAAACACTGTGGCTTTAAATGCTTATATTAGAAAAGGCAAAAGGTCTAAAAATCAGTAATATAAGGTTCTATCCTAGGAAGAAAGAGAAAATAAAACAAAGTAAACCCAAATAAGTGGGGTGGTGAAGGAGGAGGAGGCTGGGAGAGAGACAGACACAATAATCACAGTCATGAGTGAAAGAGGGATGATCACGATAGCTGCTATAAATACATAAATACAGAAGAGTAGACTTTGAACAATTTTAGGCTAGTAAATGCAACAACTTAGATGTACTGGATGCATTCTTGAAAATCACAATTTATCAAAACTGATACCAAATGAAGCAGAAAATCAGAATAGCTCTATATTTACAAAATTGAACTTGTTACCAAAACCTTACCAAAGAGAAAACACTCAGATAGTTTTACCAATGAATGTCAGCGAGGTTTTAAAGAAGTAATACCAATCTTAAACATGTTCTTACAGAAATGGGAGGAGGGAATACTTCCTAACCCCTTTCATGGGAACAACATAACCCTAAGCCTGAAAAAGACATTATTTATAAAGAAAATTACAGACCAGTATCCTTCATGAACATAGGAGCAAAAACACTTAACATAATTTTAGCAAATTGAATCAAGACATATATAAAGATATAATGTTTCATGACCACGTCAGGTTTATCCTAGAAAAGCAAGGCTGGTGTGACATTCAGAAATCGACCAAAAGGGCTGGGCGCGGTGGCTCATACTTGTAATCCCAGCACTTTGGGAGGCCAAGGCGGGTGGATCATTTGAGGCCAGGAGTTCAAGACTAGCTAGGCCAATATGGCAAAACCTTGTCTCTACTAAGAATATAAAAATTTAGCTAGGTTTGGTGGTGCACTTTGTAATCTCAGCTACTCATGGGGCTGAGGCTTAAAAATCACTTGAACCCAGTAGGCAGAGGTTGCAGTGAACTGAGATGGTACCACTGCACTCCAACAGAGTGAGACTCTGACTCAAAAACAAAACAAAACCAAAACATCACCCAATGAAATTCACCACATTAACAGAATAAAGGTGAAAAACCATGTGATCAATAAATTCTGAAAACATATTTCACAATGTTCAGTTTACCATTATCATTTACAAAATACTTTCAGCAAATAGATGTGGAAGATAAGTTCCTCAATTTGTTAAAAGGCATCTATAAAAAACTTATAATTAACATTGTACTTAGTGATAAAATGTTGACTGCTCCTTAAAACGATCAGGAACAAAGGGTGCCCATTCTTACCATTTCTGTTCAGTATCAAATAAATAATCCTAGCCATTGCAATTAGGCAAGATAAAGAAATAAACATATAGATTAGAAAAGAAGAAGAAAAACTGTCTTACTATATATAGATGGCATGACTGGGTATAATGCCAAAGTCCTAAGACATTTACAAAACAGCTACTAGAACAAAAGAACCTTATCTTCTGTAACATGGTTGCAGAAGGTACAAAAATCAATGGTATTTTATATATTAATAGCAAATAATTATAAAATGAAAATATAAATATTATGACATTTAAAGTAGAATAAAATAGCTTTAGGATACTTAGGAATAAAGCAAAAAAATGATCTGTACATTGATCATTCAAAATATTACTATGAAAAGTTAAATAAAAACTAAATCATGCTTTATATCATATTTATGGTATAAAAGACTCACTACTGTAAAGATGTCAGTTCTCACCAAACTGAAACATAACCTTGTTTGAATCCAAATCATAATGCCAGCAAGTTTTTCCATGAAAATTGGCAAGATGATTTTACAATGTATGAAAAGGACTTAGAATATCCAAAGCAATTTTGTTAAAAGTACAATAAAGTAAAAGGACTTAAACTATCCGACTTCAAGACTTACTATAAAGCTACAATCACCAGTAGGTAACTGGCATAAAAGTTGACAAATAGATCAATGGAACACAATAGGCCAGCACTGGATCCACGTATTTATAGTCATTTGATTTTCAACAAAAACACCAAAGCAAATATTTTGGGAGAGAAAAGTCTTTTTCATAAATAATGCTAGAACAACTAGATACCCATCTGGAAAGAAAATCAACCTTTACCCCTTACCTCACACCATATAAAAAAATTAATTCAAGATGAAGCATAGTCAGAGCTGCACTGTAAAGCTAAAATTATAGAGCTTCTAGGATGACAATATTCAGTAGAATCTTCTGCTGTGTTAAAAATTATTATCTTCGTCTAATACAGTAGCCACTAGCAACATGTAGTTATTGAGTATTCGAAATGTGGCTATTGCAACTTAGGAAATGAATTTTAAATATATGTAATATTAATTTATATTTATTAATTATATTTAAATAGACTCAAGTCTACTGACTACTGTATTGGACAATACAGTTCTACAAGAAAATAGAAGAATGTCTTCATGAGCTGAGAATATGCAGATGTTCTTTAGACAGGACATAGAAAGCAATAACCATGAGAGAGAGAGAGAGAGAGTGTGTGTGTGTGTGTGTAAATAAATTGGATTCATCAAAATTTAAAACTTTTGCTATCAAAAAGTTTTAAGAAAATAAATACGAAAGCCACAGACTGGGAGAAAATACTTGCCAAACAGATATCTGACAAATCCTGGTATTCAAGATGTGTAAAGAACTGCTAAAAATAAAAAATAAAAAGACCTGCAATTCAGTTAAAATGTAGGTAAAATGTCTGCATGGACACTTCACAAAGGAAGCTATACAAGTGCCCAAAAGGCACAGGAAAAAGTGCTCAATATCATTAGCTGTCAAGGAAATGCAAATTAAAGCATAACGAGATATTACTATGTATGCCCCAGAAAGGCCAAAATGCTAAAATTAAAACTGACAATATTAAATATCATCAATGATTTTAACAAGAGGTCTGATACATTGATGGTGGAAGTGTAAAATGGTACTACTTTGGTGTGGTAAAAATTCTGCCGGTTTTTCTAAACTTATAAATTGGCCTGTCATTTCTATTCCTAGATTTTACCCAAGAGAAATAAAACCATGCGTTCACAAAAAGACATCCAGAATGTTCTAGCAGCCTTATTCGTAACTAACCCAAAACTGGTAATAGCCTAAGTGTTCATCAATAAGACAATAGATAAGTAAGCTGGGGCATATTTATATGTATTCCACAACAGTATTCCATAATATATAAATATGCCACAGCTTACTTATCTATTATGGAATACTGTTGCTCAGTGAAAAGGCGCAAACTGCTGATATGGTTAGCCACATAGATAAATCCCAGAAACTTTAAAGCTGAGAGAAAGAAGCTTTACAAAAATAATACACGCTGTAAGATGTTACTTATGTGCTGTTTGAGGACAGGCAAAAGTACTGTGGAATGGAAAAAATATCAGAGTTGTAGTTGCCTTACAGGGTTAGTGGATGGTATTGACTGGGAAGAAACATAAGGGACTTTCTGGGGTTGTGATAATGGATTTTCATGTGTAATTAGAATTTTCATTATATATGTATTTCAGGTATATACAGTTGTATGTATTTGTCCAAACTTATAGAATGGGACTTAGTGTGCATTTTGTTTTTAGTAGTATTTACCTGAAAATAAAATAATTTGAGCTCTAGCTACTGATACATTTAGGGGTATAATGTGCTTATGTCTATAACTTACCTTGCTTTAGTATATGTAAATATGTTGACATATGAACAGCGGGATGACACATATATAATAAAGCAGATACTGTTTGAGCATCCCTAATCTGAAAATCTGAAGTCTAAAATGCTCCAAAGTCAAATTTTTTCAGCACTGACGTGATAGTGACACCTTTTCTTTCTGGTGGTTCAGTGTATACAAACTGTTTCAGGTACAAAGATTGTATAAAATTACCTTAGGCTATATACATATGGTATAAAACATAAATGAATTCTGTGTTAAACTTGGGTCCCATCCCCAAGATATCTTATTATGTATATACAAATATTCCAAAGTCCGAAAAAATCTGAAATCTTAAACACTTCCCCAGGCATTTTGGGGAGGGGATACTCAACCTATACAGTAAATGTTAACTGTAGACTCTTAAGTGATGAGTATATAGGTGTTCATTGTATGATTCCTTCAGATTTTCTCTATGATTAAACATTTTTCTAATGTTGAAAATTTTTAATAACATTTTAATAGTTTAAATTATGAATGTGACATATGCCTAGCAAAAACATTTGGAAAATATAGAAAATAAAGGGAATAAAAATGATCCATCATCCAGCCATCCGGAAATAACTGTACTGGATGTTTTTGCCTTCAGTCTTTTCTCCTGGGCTTCATTTTTACTTTGTTTAGTGGCTAGGAGTATATTTTATATGCTGTTTTGTGTCCTACTTTTCCCCAATAAGCTTTACAACATATCACTTCCACTGCCAGGTGACATTCTGCTGAACTAACGTACTGTAGCTTACTTAAGGCATCCTCCTATGTTGTGTGTTGTTTTCCATATTTTACTAATATATTGCTCTGATGGGTTTCTGTATATATGCACTGTGCTCTGTGTTTTAGATTCACTCCTTAGGATGGATCCTTGTAAGTGGAAGTACCATGTCAAAGGGTATGAAAAGCTTCAAAGCCCTTCACACACATTGTCAAATTGTTGGCTCTTCCATCTTTCCTTTCCCAGAATAGTTCCTGAGACACCCCCACAGAACCCCCAAAGCTCCTCAGAGATCAATGAGAACACCACTGAGACAGAATATTTGAGTTATTCATTGGCTATATGTCAAACTAGGTTTTTAAATTTAATTTCTCTGTCATTCTGGTGTTTGCAGAGCTTTAGTAACTTGCCTAGTGTCTCAGTTGGTAATAACAGAGCCACCATTCAACCCTGTAGATGTCAAGGTAGTATTCAGCACAAAACAGGTGTTTAAAAATGTTTATTAAAAGAGCACACAGATGAATGAAGCCGCCAAGGGCTTAAATCAATTAGATCTACATTTCCTGTCTATTTCTCCTTCAGAGCTGTGAGAGACAGGTTAGTTTCTTTCTGATACCTGCATCCTGGTGTACTCATTCTGTCTATACCTACCTCATGTAAAGGAAGCAGCCTTCTGATTTTCCTTTTGCTCGGGCCATGAAGCCGTGTGTTGCAAGACGCTAGCTGATCTTGTTGGAAATGCGGTCTAGGTCCCAGGGATATGAAGATCCTGACTGCTCTTTGCCTTCTAGGCTTCTAGTGTGAATTGCAAAAGGAATTTTACATAGTGTGCAATTTTCTGCCCAGAGGGCAGAGTGGTTGCACGTTTCTGTGGGCAGCAGGGGGTGGGAAGGGTGCTTTCCTCAGTGACTGGGCATCCCACACTCTGCATCAGGCCTGAGGTGAGAGAGCTGGGGCTGCCATCAGCACACACAGTGAACTTGGGCAGTGGTTCTTTGTGCAGTGGGCATATGCGGTAGGTGCCCCGGGAAGCTGTGATTTCAGGGACTGTGAGGGCTGCTGGCTTGCAGGGACATAGCCTTTCTCTGAAATGTAGACTAGATAGGGAGGGGGTGGTTCCTTTACAAACATACCCAGGAGGAAGGGTTGTTTGTCTTTGGGTACAAGGAAGAAAATGAGACTAATTATTCTTTATGTGTTGCAATTCTCTGTCCAGAGAAAGAATCAAGTATTGCTGTGAGCAGCTGCGTATTCTCCTGCCGTATGTAAAGGGGAGAAAAAATGATGCGGCTTCAGTTCTTGAGGCAACAGTTGATTATGTGAAATATATCCGGGAGAAAATTCCTCCAGCCGTTATGGCCCAGGTATTGGACTCTCAAAGCTTTGGATTTTATCCTTATAGACAATGCTTTAACTCTACAATTTTACTTCTTTTAACTTTTTATCATTGAAAGTATGTGTCTTTGTACATATGTAAAAATGTCAGTATCTACCTAAATATATTTCTGTATATTTCAGATTACAGAAGCACTTCAAAGCAACAAGAGATTTTGTAAGAAACAACAAACACCCATCCAACTGTCTCTCCCAGGCACCGTCATGGCACAGCGGTATGATAAGGGCTCTTGTGAATCTGAAGTCTGCTAGTCATTTTCCTCCAATGTTGATGCTAAACATGTAGAAACTGATTCCATCCACTGTGAAAGCGCAGGGGTTTATTTATTTATTTATGTATTTTTTGAGACAGAGTCTTGCTCCGTCACCAGGTGCCAGGCTGGAGTGCAGTGTCATGACCTCAGCTCACTGCCACCTCCGCCTCCCGGGTTCAAGCAATTCTTTTGCCTCAGCCTCCCGAGTAGCTGGGACTACAGACGCGAGCCACCATGCCCAGCTAATTTTTTTGTATTTTTAGTAGAGATGGGGTTTCACCATGTTGGCCAGGAGCGCAGGGGTTTATTAAGGGTCAGTGAATTTTTCTCATTGCCAATGTGTATCATTTCGTTACAGTGATAAACACAGGAAAAAGTCTCAGGTCCATGGACCTTTCATCATGTGACTCACCCTCGCTTCTCCTTTTGTTATTTCTGAGATTCTTAAAATGAGCTTTGCCGCTTGTAAGTGTAGGGATGGTGGCGGTCCAGCAGGGATGCGATGGCTTCTGGTGTTCCTCTGGAGGTCTTGGGCCCTGGAGCCATCCAGCCCTGTTTCAACTAGTGGTTCTTAAAGCAGCTCACTAGTGCAAAATGTGACTTCCCAAGTGATCCTTTTGTAGATTGATCAGAATATGTAAACAAAGAGAAACTGTGGAGAAAAAAGCGTATCATTCTTGCACATTCTAAGGAATCATCATGGGTCCTGTGCAACTCTTTGTTCATATGTAAATAATCCATAGTTGAGGCCTTGTCAGTGTTTTTAGAACTTGAATGATAAAAGGGCAATTGAATTCAGCAATGTTCATATTGTTTTCCCTGAAAAATATGCAAAGACTTTTTTCTGTCCTTTCAAGGGAAAATAGTGTGCCGAGCACTTACTCCCCTGGGAGAGGGCTCCAGTTCCTGTCTAACACGTGCTGGAATGTGCGCTCCGCTCCTGATGCAGAGGGCTCCTTGGATGAGGCTGTGAGAGGTGAGCTTTACCTAACATCTGTGCCACTTACAGGGGAACCTACATTGCCCTACAAACCCTTGGGCTCCTGTGCATTCACCACCATAACCAGGGAATCCAGGGGAGCTGATGAGTCCTTCTGGTGTTGTCAGCCTCAGGTACACCAAGGTGGCTACGGGCGTTTAAATAGTGTTATGCCAGAAACTGGGCTCAAAATTGACTGTAATTACCAGAAAGCTCATCTTGTTGATGAATGATAAGCACGCTGGTGACTTTGTTTATAATATGAATAGAATCTCAGGGGAGGGGAAGTATTCAGATTATTTCAGGACTGACTGTGCCCTGAGCATTTAACATGTTAATTTATTTACCTCCTTCATGCCTTTGCTTCCATGTCGAGTCTCAATGAGCTCCTCTCAGCCACCTGGATACAACTGCACATTCCTCCCCACCATAAACATGATTCAGGGGACTCCTTATCCGCTTTCCCTGATGTATTTGTCTCTATAGCACTCCCTGCCTTCTACTATTCTTTACTTGTTTTTGTTGCCTATCTTCTCTCATTAGAATGTCACCTCCATGAAGGCAGGGAATTTTTTGGCCAGTTTTATTCATTGCTCTATTTCTAGTACTTAGAACAATGACCAGCACACAGTAGGGGCTCAAGAAATTTCATTATATGAATATTCATTGTGGAACAAATGCTTTCCCTATTGTTTTCCTCTATTTCTTTTCCATCTTATTTCAAGTACACGGGCATGTCTAGGCTTATATAACACATACAACAAAAATGCCTCCACATTTTTGTTATGTGGAGGCATTTTTGTTGTATGTGTTACATAAGCCTAGACATGCCCGTGTACTTGAAATAACAGGATGGAAAAAAATAGAGGAAAAGAACACAGCTAGCAGGTTGTGACTTTTTAGTATTCCTTTAGGTAAAGTTACTCTCCATCAAGAAACCCGGAAGGTAGGGACCGCTTGACCTGAATGTTAGGTGCTAGATGACAGGAGTGCCTCTCTCCTCAGCCTCTCGGTCCTAGGTGACACTTCTGACTTCCTCCAACAGGCTCTGCTCTGACTCAGAACCTCCCCTGTGCCGGGAGTGTCCTTCCTCCCTCACCTGCCCTGGTTAGCACCAGGTCCATCCCTAGTTCTCAGCTTAAATGTCCCTGCCTCAAAGTTGGGGGCACAGAGATGAATGAAAGGCAGTTCTTGTTCTTATGGAGCTCACAACTTAGTGGTAGAAAGGGTCACAAAAGCAAAATATGGTTTAGTTGTGTAAGTGCTGTAGTAGAGGTACCCTGCATAGATGGGATGTGGCAGAAGCCATGGGAACAAATGAAGGTTATTTGGGATGGTGTCTAAAGTCAAAAGAGAAGGAGCCCCCAGATAGAACCCAGCCTTGATTCTTCATATCATCAAAGAAGCCTCAGGGTGTTATTAGACTTCTCTCCTGACCTAGAGGAGACAGAAGAGAAAAAAAAGTCGCCATAAGCCATGGTTAATCTACTTAAAGTAGCAGTGGCTGAATGTGACATGGAATGATTAAATCAGCCCAGATTAAATCAGATAGAAGTCAGGCCACAGGCATATGCCCGTCAATGTTATTTTTTGTACATACAATACTATTTATGTCTTATAGAAACTCTGAAACACTCCTTTCGTGGCAGTGAGTTCAGGTCTGTCTATGCCCCAGCATTTCAAGGCACTGCCTCACCTAAGGAGAGATCTTGGGAAGCCAGAGATATGCGAGGACCACAGACCTGTGGCTTGTTCAAACCCTAGGAGGCCTTGAAGGTTAAGGCGTCAGAACTTCCATTTTTATTTGATTTAAATACATTTTTGCATTCGAAAACCAGTTCAGATCCTTTACTAACCTGGCTAAGATAATCACTGTGTTCATTTTTAATGTATTTTCTTCAAGTCTTCTTCCAGGCGTATTTTTCTATAATAGTAATTATTGGACATCCCATTTTGTTTCCTGAATTTTTTTACTTAACTTTGTGTCATACATATATTTGTTGTTACGCATCACTCATCATTTTAATGGTTTTAATTGTTTATCAAATGATTTATAGAGTTCTTAGCCATTTTCCAATCGATACATTTAGTACTTCCAGTTTGAGGGGAGAGTGATTTTTTAAATCATGTGATAGGAAATATTTTCCCATATATGGGGTTTTCTATATTTTGGACTTTTCCTTGGACTGGATTCCTGGAAGAGTGATGGGTGAATTAGTGAACAGAGAACATGAATGTATGTATAGCTCTTAATGCATGTTGCCAAATTATTTTGGAAAGAGGATCAGAGAAGTTGGAATCAGTTAAGTCTTCCAAATTTCACTTTCACCACCCACATTAGAAAATGCTAGAGAAGTTAAATGACCACCCAAAGTCCCAGGGTTTCTATGCTGAGCCTGCTCTGTAACACAGACATGTTTTGACCTTATCGGCTTGCCTTTTTCTGTTATTTTTTTATAAATCTCTGTATACATTTGCTTAAATTGTTTTTTCACAAACATTTCATATACATTTGTATTTAAAGTAGACATATTATTACATTATTTTACTTTCAATATTATTAATGTCCAGTGGAAAATAAATATTCATGGTATTATTTGAGATTACATTATTAATATTATATATTAATTTTTTTCTTCTAGTTACCAGGTAGAATATAGCTATATAATGATACAAAACAGTCTGCTGAACGGAGTTGTTCTTTCCAACCTTTTTACTTGCTTCAGAGAGAGTCAATTTTGATTGACATTGCACATTCACACACATCAAAAGGCACAGGGATTCACACACATTAAAAGGCTTCTCTAAAATCTGCCTTTTAATGGCACATGAACACTAATTTATAGTGTGTATATTGCACTAAATGTCACAATTAGAAAGTTCACTTTTTCATCAGCATTCGAGTGTAATGGTAGTACAAATTTATAATGTGAGGAAATGAAATAGCAGGCAGTTTATGCCAAATATGATTGTTCCAAATTACAGAATTGTGGATATTCACCCATATTTGTTTTCTTTCTCATTAAAGGTCCGTTAAGCTCCACCTCAGAGAATGCTATTGGTGATCAGTATAAAACTCACATTCCTAGTGCGGCGCTCTCTCTGAATTCCTTCCATACTGTCAGATATTATTCTAAAGTCACTCCTTCCTACGATGAAACTGCCGTAACAAATCAGAACATTTCAATTCATTTACCTTCAGCCGTGCCCCCGGTCTCAAAGCTTCTCCCTCAGCACTGCACTTCCGGGTTGGGCCAGACATGCACTACACATTCCAACTGTCTGGTAAGTTTTCAGCGGTCCATGGATCAGATTGGACCTTTTCACTCCAGCCAGCAGAAGCCCCTGGCCTACATTTTGTTGTTGCTACTCTGGTTGGAAGGCTGGTACCTAAGAGCTTGATTCTGAGTCTCTCTACCCTGATGGGTGAAAGGAGGTGCAGTCAACCCAGGCTCTCACTCCCCATGCTGCAGGGCTGGTGTCTCGACATCCAGAACCAGTGAAGCTGGATGGGACTCTGCTAGTTTGACGGTGACCAGGTGGAACCTGATCTCCCCTAGCACTGATTCCCCACCCCTCTGCCCCCCTGCTTTTACCCAGAGCTTCTATAGTGGCACATCCCATTTTACCACCCTCATCCTCATCTGGCCCCATAGCCAGCTGCTGCTTATCTCTTAGGCGGGCAGCATCACTCACACTGCATCAGAAAGTGCTCTTCCAGTCACCATCCTGGCTGTTTTCAGATACTAGATGTCCTCCTACAGTAGATATTTACTGAGCACCCATTATGTTCTGACATTGAGCTTGCCATTGTGCTAAGAATGTAGTGTACTAAGGTAGACACGATCCCTGCCCTCATGCGGCTTTGCTGTTAAGGGGATGCAGACAAAGAAGCAGGAATTACGATATGGTTGAAGCGGGTAGGAGGAGTGCCCCACTATACATATCAGCTAGACGTGGGTGAGGTTAGCGACTGCTCGCCCCTGGAGAAATACCATCCATGCTAATATCTAGCCACTAAGAATTAGCCAGGTAGAGGGGTGAGGAATCGGGAGAGAGGAGGCAAGAGCAGTCCTGTCAGATGGACCAGCATATGAAACGGTCATACCTGCATTGTTTAGAAGGACTGTCCAGTGCTAGAGGATTCAAACCAGATTGGCCTACTTAGAATGGACTTCTGTTAACTTTAATATAGTTGCTAATGCTTTTGCATATTAACAACAGCTAACATGTTTTGAGCACTCAATAACTAATAGTGCCAAATACTCTATGTACTTACTGTACATGATCTAATGAGAATCCCTGAGGTGATCCTTTGAAGGTAGATATTGTTATAATCTCCATATGACATCTATAAAATGGGAATAATAGTGACTTTCCAAAAGATATTTGTAAGATAAATATTCTAAAGAGAATTGCAGAGAAATGTTAAGATATGCAGTGTCTACAGATATGGTTATTTTGCTAATGATCATTAGTATCCAGTGGGAAGTCTAGGGTAAATGAAAGAAAAGATTACAATATTATTATTACAATATTATTATTTTTTAATTGTTGACCTATACTTAACTCTGTGTGGGTTTTGTTGGAGAATTATGAGAAAATAATTATTTTTAACACAAATGCATATTTGAAAACTTGTAATCTTATTCACCTGAGGATTTCACATAGTTTTGCAAATCATTTCAGATTGTTTTGGGATATAGAAAATACAATTGCGACGTTATGAGTTAAGGATGGGCGAGGATTCAATTAATGTGGGTTTTTTCCCCCTTCTTTGCAGCAACAGTTTTGGGCATATTAAAAGCACATGTTTGAAATTCACACTCTCAACCACCTACTGGGCGCAGTTTGACAATCTAGGAAAAGTGGAACAAAGAATGATTTTGAAAGCTCCACCCAAAGACCTAATATGAAAAGAGTTAGCATGGTCTGGCTTCTGATATATGCACTCAAAGCTTCTGCAGATAGAAAGACCAGCAGCGAAAAGCTGGTCACACGCTGTCACTCATCTTCATACACACTTGGATCCCTGCCAGCCAGAGAGCTACAAATGACCTCAGTGACCTACACTCTCTCTTCTCAAAAAATATTCCACAACTTATGAAAAAAAGTATGCTATAAAGAAGATCCATGTAGATGCGATAAAGTGATAAGATTGGGAAGGTGTGTTGATACCTTGCGTCACTGAGTACAGATACTGCAACTTGACTCTTATTTTTAGTATCCCCGCGAATTACTGTCACTCATTTCTAGGTGGTGTCATTTCCTTATTTGACATTTTAGAGAGTTTCCTTGTTCACTCACCATCCAAACTAAGATAACCCAGAGAAATGCTGAAAGAGGGGTTTACCTCCTCACTTGACTACTAATGAATAAATTGATGTGTGTTTTTGCATTTCACAATCCCTTGAGTGAAACAATGGCTAATAAGTAAATATTTCTTTCAGGGCCTTTAGTTACAGACTAGCAGGTCTTTTGTTTTTCATCTCTTCCTCCCTGTGGGTATTAGAAAGGACAGCTGAAAATAAGGGGGAAAAAAAGGTTTGTTTTATATTTCACTGAAATGTTCTTATACATAAGTTTTATTATTAAATAAAATATTCAGTTTTCACCTTGAACATTGTAATCCATTTTTGTTTTGTTTAATAAATATATGTTCTCTCTTTCAGTAGTACTATGTAGGGAATTTAATTTCCTAGAGTTTTGAAAAGCTTAAAAATTACTGTAGGCGTAGCCTAATTCTCATGTCAAATTTTACAACTTCTCTTTGAGGATGCCAAAATGATGGAATCTGTAGATGTTTGACATACTTTATAAAGGAACAAGAAGTTTCCAACTAAGGTTTTATTTTTATGATTCAAAACATGTGCTTGATTCTTCATCCCCTTTCCTTTAGGAATAATTGCTTTGACATTGGAAGAGAACCTGCTAAGGCGTTTTGGATGCTGGGACTACTGCCTGTGTTCCCAGCTGGTCTTAATTGTTGCTGGGGCTTTTACTTTGCACCAGGGTTTCTTTACATCTCCATGCGGGCTATGAGAGAAGCCTGCGACTGGGAACTCTTCAACAGAGGACCTAAAAAGTCCAACCCCTAGAGCCATCTCTCTACTTGCTGCTCTCTCACCCCACTTTTCCTTTCAGTATAAAGAGGAGGCTACCAGATCCATCCTTAGGACTCTCTGCTTTTCAAGCCTGGGTCCCATGATCCTGAACTTCGTGCAAGTGTCCAAATTCATTTCTAATGTGAGAATTTCATTTTTAATGAATTCTTCTCTTCCAAGTAAGCTCAACTCTTAGCCAAGGAAGAAAGGTTTGTTGGGTTTCACCTCATAGAAAAAGAGCAGGAATTTCCTTGTAAAATCAAGTTGGCTGGTCATGGGACTGTTGCAGTGTTATTTTCACAATAAAGAAGACTCAACGAGCTTGCCTAGAAAAGGTGACAGCTTGTAGGTTTCACGTTGGTGGAGGCAGAATGAGTGAAACGTAGTAGACGATCTGACACAGGGCTGTGAGGAAGGGCAAAGAATTAAGGATGCCACCCAGGCTTCCGGCTGTAGCAGCTAGGCAGACAGTGTTGATATCCACTGAGAGAATGCAAGGAGAACACTTGAAGTCATGGCACTAGAACATGACAATTATATGGAGACATGTTGCATTTGAGGTATTTATATGATACCGAGTTGAAGTAGCCAAAATATATTCAGATATTGTAGCACAGGCAGGAGATATAGATGAGAGACGTGGTTTGGGGTGTCATCAGCACAGGAGGGGAATACCAAAGTGGGGATATTAAACATTAAATGGTGGGAGTGGCCTGGATGACCCAATAGGAACTTGTGACACTGCAATTTTTTTTCCTTTTTTTATTATTTAAGTTCTGAGGTACACGGACAAAACATGCAGGTTTGTCACATAGGTATACACGTGCCATGGTGGTTTGCTGCACTCATCACCCCATCATCTACATTAGGTATTTCTCCTAATGCTATCCCTCCCCTATCCCCCCACCCCCTGCTATCACTCCCCTAGCCCCCCAGCCCCTGACAGGCCCTGGTGTGTGATGTTCCCCTCCCTATGTCCATGTGTTCTTGTTGTTCAACACCCACTTATGAGTGAGAACATGTGTTTGGTTTTCTGTTCTTGTGTCAGTTTGCTGAGAATGATGGTTTCCAGCTTTATTCATGTCCCTGCAAAAGACATGAACTCATCCTTTTTTATGACTGCATAGTACTCCATGGTATTTCTAGTTCCAGATCCTTGCAGAGTCGCCACACTGTCTTCCACAATGGTTGAACTAATTTACACTCCCACCAGCAGTGTAAAAGCATTCCTATTTCTCCTCATCCTCTCCAGAATCTGTTGCTTCCTGACTTTTTAATGATCATCATTCTAACTGGTATGAGATGGTATCACAGTGTGGTTTTGATTTGCATTTCTGTAATGAGCAGTGATGATGAGCATTTGTTCATATGTTTCTTGGCCGCATAAATGTCTTCTTTTGAGAAGTGTCTGTCGATATCCGTCGCCTACTTTTTGATGGGGTTGTTTGTTTTTTTTCTTGTAAATTTGTTTAAGTTCTGTGCAGAATCTGGATATTAGCCCTCTGTCAGATGGATAGACTGCAAAATTTTTTTCCCATTCTGTAGGTTGCCTGTTCACTCTGATGTTAGTTCTTTTGCTGTTCAGAAGCTCTTTAGTTTAATTAGATCCCATTTGTCTATTTTGGCTTTTGTTGCCATTGCTTTTGGTGTTTTGGTCATGAAGTCTTTGCCCATGCCTATGTCCTGAATGGTATTGCCTAGGT
>CAUYLG010017043.1:0-38716 GCA_963573385.1 Cacajao melanocephalus
GGAGGGAGGGAGGGGAGGGGAGGGGAGGGGAGGGGAGGGAAGGGTTTATAAGAAGAGTCCCACACTCAGACTCTTCCTCTTTAGGCTGAGCCCAAAGTTGTGGGGTTGATGGATCTTTCTGATGAGTTTGGGGGGCTTCCCTTCCCAGCTGTGGCCTTGAGGAAATGAAGAAAAGGCCCCACAGAAGCTCCAAGTTCAGTCTGACTCAGCATTACCCCAGCACTGCTGAGTGTGTTGCACATGCAAGTGGACCGGAGAGCAGCCCCACAGAGGCCCACACTGGCCAGGTGGCACAGGACAGCTTCTGGAATTGTCCTTTGCTCTGACAAAGGACACAGGGAAGGCTGCAGAGGAAAGGGTCTAGGATTAGGACAAAGGGGAAGCAAAGCTGGTGAACCGGCTGACTATCAGCCATGGTGGAGCTGAAGATGTCAGCAAGGGAGAGGGTGGACACAGTGCACGGCCAAGCTCAAGAGAGGAGGTGCAGGGGCGGAGGCCAGCCCCAGCCCTTGCACAGGCATTCCTTCTCAGTGTCAGAACACTTCCCAGGAACCTCAGGCCTCCCCCGGGGAGAAGGAAAGGAAAAGAGGAAGTAGGAAAATTGCCAGATGAACAGAGTAATGAGATAAAAGTATTTTTAAACCTAAAGATACTGCATTTTATCAAATTAGCAAGTTTAAGTTTCCTACCATTAGCAAAGCCTAAATGGAGTCCAGTTATAATGCTATAATGAGCCCCCCACCTTTGTGCACACATAAACTGAAGTCGTGAATTTCATACCTGTGACAACTTTCACTTTCACTTTTATCTTACTGGTTTAAACATTTTTTACCATTGAAACGTTCTCATTTTATCAGTTTTGTTCAGTCTATTATTTCATTGGTCACCAATTTATTTCCTTTTTAAGCTTTTCCACTACGTTCTCTTTGCATTTTATTATTATTACAGCTACACATATTTTCAGAGAGTAGTAAATACTATTATAGATCTGTAAGGCAATTTCTTTGACCCGCCAATTCTATATTTTTAAAAAGAAAATAGTGTAAAAATATTTAAAATGAAAGCTAAACCAGGCAACTCAAGATAGATCTGTATAGCAAACTAGCAAATAAAATAATTCAACTTATCTTTTTATAGCCAAACTTAGATATCCAATATAAAATTTAATGTTTAGCAGAAGCATCTGTTATCTGAAAGTTATAGAAAATTCCTGCTGCAGAGCCTGCTGCCTTTAATGCTTTGCTGGTGCAAAGACAGTAACCTTTAGAGAAGTCAACACATTTTGGAATTTGGGAACCTTGGAACTTTGGAACTGGGTGAGTATGCTGGAGTGTACCCAACTACCACCTGCCTCCTTTGGGGTGTCGCTGGGGCTCTGCTCTATTTAGACTTGGCCGCTGGTGACACCATTTGAGCCCTTTATGCATTTATATTTGTTTGTATTTGTGGCATCCTTAGGGCTTTGCTCAGTTCAGACTTACTCACCTGGGAGGCCGGCTTGAAACTGAGGCAAAGGATTTGGGACTGTACTCAGCCTCTTAATTGGTGATTTGTTTGGAGGTGTGTGAATGTGTGGCCTTTGTATGTGGGCCCTGATCTCTCATAATGATATGTGATGTATATTACAGAAAGCAGAATTTGTTTTCATTGAAAATATGTATATTACAGTCTTTTACTTTTGGTTACAAGGTCAGTGAAGTCCATCAGCTGGTTAGTCATAACAAGTTGGTGACTGAGAACAACCTAATATGGGAAACATAGTTGACAACGTTGAGTGCATAAACCCTGTTTTCTACAGCACACATCCCAACACAAGTGCTAATAAACATTTACTTCTCAGCAGTCCTTCAAACTATTAATATAAACTTTCAACACTGAAGCAAAGCTCTTGGCCCTCCTTAGTAAATAGACTTAGATTATAACGGCCACTTAGCTTCAAAATGCATTTTAAAACTTTTTTTGCCTTTCTCTTGGGGTTTCAAGACATAACCCTGAAGCAAACTGCAGAAGCCTTTTCTCTTAGCCTTAGACGCCACATTCCTCCCTTTCCCACCAAGTTCCCTTCACATTTATCTAACTGTATATTGGTATCTAATTATGTGCCTTCTTAGAAGTTTCACGAGTTAATCTGGAGACACACAGGCCAAGCCCAGAGACCCATCTGCAAAATTCCAGAAACTACTTCAAGGTGGCTAATTAACAGCTCAGCCATTGTTAAGATGACGGCAGCCCACAATCCAGGTGGACTAGGACCCAAGATGGCCACTTGAACATGACACTCTGACATTGTACTCAGCCTAATTCTTGCACACCTTCCTTATCGAGATTTTTCTTTTTAAACTCCTGCCGTCCCCTACAAAATTGAAGTGGTTTCTTTGGATGGGAATCTGGCCACTTCCACTTTACCAGTTTCAGTTAATAAAGTCACCTTCTTTCTGCCAACTCAGAGTTAATGAGACGCTGCAAGCAGTGAGCATCCATACCTGCATTCAGTTACAATTTTGGTGGCCCTTACAGGAAGCACTGTGGGCTCCCAGGGCCTGAGCCTGCTGGTCTAGTTTCCGTTGGGCAGGGCACAGGGCCGCCTGTGAGCTACAGCCACTGTGGCTACTGTGTCCCCTTGGCTGGAACGTTAGGGAGTTCCCCTGCGGCTGCCGAGACGCTTTTGACTTGAGGATCTTCTTTCTCTTCCTGCTGTGGTGCCTGCTGCCTTCAATGCTTCGCTGGTGCAAAGAGAGTAACCTTTAGAGAAGTCAACACACTTTGGAATTTGGGAACCTTGGAACCTTGGCACTGGGTGAGTCCGTTGGAGTGCACCCGATCGCTCTCTGTCTCCTTCGGGGTGTCTCTGGGGCTCTGCTCTATTTAGACTTGGCCACTGGTGACACCATTTGAGTCCTTTATGCATTTATATTTGTTTGTATTTGTGGCACCCTTAGGGCTTTGCTCAGTTCAGACTTATTCGCCTGGGAGGCTGGCTTGAAACTAAGGCAAGGGATTTGGGACTGTACTTAGCCTCTTAACTGGTGATTTGTTTGGAGGTGTGTGAATGTGTAGCCTTTGTATGTGGGCCCTGATCCCCCCCACCGCCGCCCTGCCCCTGCCCTCTCTCTCCCCATCTTGCAACATCATCCTCCTGATGATCTCAGAAGCCACCTACAGCCTTATTCCTCTCAGCCAAAAGCACCTTTAGCTCCCTCTGGTTGGAAACATTTCACCTTGACTGGTGACTTGCAGAGGTGGGAGGGATTTGCCCCCACCTTATAGGTCTGGGGTGCTGAGGCTCTCCGTGACCGCGCACTGTGCAGTGGCTGGGAGGCTCATAAGCCTCCCTTCTTTCCTTTCTCTTTCCCCTTCCCTTCTATAAAATCTGACCTTTCTCCTCTCTATTCCTGTCTTTCCATTTTTTCTTTTCCTACTCAGTCCAGGGGTCCAGCATGGCAGGGGAAAAGCAGTTTCCAACATTCTTGGCCCTGATTTTGTTATCCTCTTTGGGATTCCAGCTGGTTACATATTATGGCCCATTTTGTGCACATTTTAAACTGATGGCCAAATTACGACAAGAAAAATGCAGAGCTCAAATGGTTAACACGCTCTACAGAGTTAAGTAGAATCTTCAAAAGGTTTCTGTCTTCTTCTCTTCTTTTCTGCCTGCTTTAAATCTGCTGCTACTAAGCTGCTGGTGCTGAGATAAAACTGGCTAGCCATGTGCAGAAAGCAGAAACTGGACCCCTTCCTGACACCTTACACTAAAATCAACTCCAGATGGACTAAAGACTTAAACATATGACCTAACACCATAAAAACCCTAGAAGAAAATCTAGGCAAAACCATTCAGGACATAGGCATAGGCAAGGACTTCATGACTAAAACACCAAAAGCAATGGCAACAAAAGCCAAAATAGACAAATGGGATCTAATTAAACCCCAGAGCTTCTGTACAGCAAAAGAAACAATCATTAGAGTGAACTGGCAACCAACAGAATGGGAGAAAATTTTTGCAATCTACCCATCTGACAAAGAGCTAACATCCAGAATCTACAAATAACTAAAACAGATTTACAAGAAAAAAAACAAACAAGCCCATTCAAAAGTGGGCGAAGGATATGAACAGACACTTTTCAAAAGAAGACATATATGAGGCCAACAAACATGAAAAAATGCTCACCATCACTGGTCATTAGAGAAATGCAAATCAAAACCACATTGAGATACCATCTCACACCAGTTAGAATAGCGATCATTAAAAAATCTGGAGACAACAGATGCTGGAGAGGATGTGGAGAAATAGGAACATTTTTACACTGCTTGTGGGAGTGTATATTAGTTCAACCACTGTGGAAGACAGTGTGGTGATTCCTTAAGGACCTAGAAATAGAAATTCCATTTGACCCAGCAATCCTATTACTGGGTATATACCCAAAGGACTATAAATCGTTCTATTATAAGGACACATGCACACAAATGTTCAATGAAGCACTGTTTACAACGGTAAAGACTTGGAACCAACCCAAATGCCCATCGATGATAGACTGGACAGGGAAAATGTGGCGCATATACACCATGGAATACTATGCAGCCATAAAAAACGATGAGTTTGTGTCCTTTGTAGGGACATGGATGAAGCTGGAAACCATCATTCTCAGCAAACTGACGCAAGAACAGAAAATCAAACACCGCATGTTCTCACTCATAGGTGGGTGCTGAACAATGAGAACACATGGACACAGGGAGGGGAGCATCACACACTGGGGTCTGTTGGGGGGAACTAGGGGAGGGACAGTGGGCGGTGGGGAGTTGGGGAGGGATAACATGGGAGAAATGTCAGATATAGGTGATGGGGAGGAAGGCAGCAAACCACACTGCCATGTATGTACCTATGCAACAATATTGCATGTTCTTCACATGTACCCCAAAAACTAAAACGCAATAAAATAAATATTTTTAAAAACCTTGTTATTTAGGGTCTAACTAGAATATAAACATTGAAAACTCATTTGAAACTGAAGGAAAAAATCTGCCATAGAGACTGCTTTACACCGAATTTTGGTTCACAGCTTTCCTTGGATTACCTATCAGGGCAAACAAAGTTTAGCCATAGGAAAAGGTTCCAATTTTGTCAGAAAAATAACTTGGAGCCAGCAATTCCCACAAAAACCTGGAAAATTAGTTTAGGCCATGACGGGAAGCAGGGTGTGGGAAGCGGGGAGAATCGGAAACGCCTCACCATACCTTGCCCAACTTCTTGGATTTTAGGCACAACTGATTGGCATTAGCATTAAAACAGAGTTCATAAGATAGATCAAACAGAACCTGTAAAGTTAAAATAACCAATTTTAAACAGGACGTAGGACAACACCAGGCAAAGGTTAAGTCATTCACTCCTACACTTAAAGAGTAAAATATGTCTTAGATGCCTCAAGATTTTTGTTTTTCTCTAGCAGCCAAACAATCCTTGGCCTCAAGATAAGCTGACTGACTCCTGGCCTCTGTTCTGCCAGCCATAACTACAACTGTAAATACAAGAGACTAATGTCAGTAACTTTTCCTGATAAAAGACTACAGACCACGGTCTAGTTTACAGAAAGCACACACTTACATGCCTTTATGTCCTATAAAGATCTTTTGACATATAAGGCCTAAATGTAATATATTTAAATGTGAATTCTCCACCTCAAAATAAACATGGCTCATACATGCATATTTATTTGTTTAATACACATGTGTCAGGACCATCTTTGTAAATATTTGTAGTTATATTTGTAGTCCCTCCTACAACCTGTTAAGTATGTATATTTAGCCAACCTGTCGTCATACACCAAGAAATCTGGGTTCAATTGATAGTGGGGACCATGCACTATAATTAAGACTAAATGCTGTATATATTTCCTGTATAACTCTGAAAGCATATCCTCAGCCCTACAAGACACACAGGCAAACTAGTGCTATGTCTAATCCCACAATGTCTTTAAATCATATGGCTTTAGATAGACGTCCTAACTATGGCCCAGGGCAACACTTGGGCATTAATTAAGGCTGTGTAATATAGATAGATATATATATACCAGACTCTTCTCACAATATAACCCAAACTATTCAGGCCTTAAATACCCGTATTTCTACTGGATATTATATATACTATAGACGCTGTCTCTCAAGACCCTGTGACAGCATGGTTTAGTTAACTTCCTAACACATGGAAGACTCTCCTATACAGTATAATTGACCTTCTGCTCATTGCTCTCTTTGATTGCTATGGACTTTATTGCTGCTGTACACTTTATATGGGAATGCCGGACAAGCTTTCCCAAAAACTCCTAGGTCCTCACACCATAATGCTCCAACAAATCCCTACTATGAGTCCAGGGACTCAAGAATATTTTCAGCTCCTGGTCAGCAGATTCCATTCCAATACTCCCTAACTACACCCATCTCAGCAGGAATTAGCCGCTTTTCATAGAAATGGAATGAAATTTGACAGTGGGGAATTCTAACTGGGTAGCTTAGCTTCAAACCATTTTTTTTTTTAATCTTTTTTGCCTTTCTCTTGGGTTTCAGGACAGAACCTTGAAGCAAACTGCAGAAGCCTTTTACCCTAGTCTTAAAGTAGATGCCACGTCCCTCTCCTTCCCACCATAGACACTCCCTTCACATTTATTTAACTGTGTATTGGTGTCTAATTATGTACCTTCTTAGAAGTTCCAGGGGTAATCTTGAGACACACCCCCAGGCCAAGCCTGGAGACCCAGTGGCAAAATTCCAGAGACTACTTCAAGCTGGCTAATCAACAACTCGGCCGTTGCTGAGATGTCTCCAGCCCATGATCCAGGGGGACTGGGACCCAAGATGGCCACCTGAACCAGACACACAGATATTATACTCAGCCCAGTTCTTGCATGTCTTCCTTGTCAAATTTTCCCTCTTTTAAATCTCTGCCTCCCCCCACCCCAAAATCAAAGCTTTGAACAGGAATCCGGTCACTTCCCCTTTCCTAGTTTCCATTAATAGTCACTTTCTTTCTACCAGAGCTCACTCTTGTTAATTGGACTCTATAAGTGGTGAGCATTTGCACCTGTGTCTGGTTTCAAGCTGAAGCTGCAACTTATGATGAAAAACAGAGTAATAGATTTAAGTTACATTTTATGGCAAATCATATTGTAAATATTTACTCACCATCTGCCTTGCCCATCTAAATAAAAGCTAAATGTTAATCCAGCCTTTTCAATGCTTTCAACTCACAAAGACACTTCTATCAGCAGCTTCTTGGAGTTTTCCTACAAGCTCCTGTTTAAAAACAATTTGCAGCAGGCGCAGTGGCTCACACCTGTAATCCCAGCACTGTGGAAGGCCGAGGTGGGTGGATCACGGCATCAGGAGATCAAGACCATAATGGCTAACACGGTGAAATCCCATCTCTACTAAAAACACAAAAAATTAGCCAGGCGTGTGAAACCTGCCTGTAGTCCCATTTACTAAGGAGGCTGAGGCAGGAGAATCACTTGAACCTGGGAGGTGGAGGTTGCAGTGAGCAGAGATTGTGCTACTGCACTTCAGCATGGGCAACAGAGTGACACTGTCTCCAAAAAAAACAAAAAACAAAAAAAACCCACCAATTTGCACTCTATGGTAGGCATAATTTTAATAAAGGCTGAATCAAAGATATTGGGGCATACAATAATTTATTTCCATATATACAGTCTTAAAACAGTTTACCCATACAATATTAATTTCATTAGTTGTATCTCTAAATCAAAAGAGTAGATTACACAAAACTGTGTATCTGCTGTCCTTTTTATTATACATATTTAATGTTATAGTTAAGAATACCTAAACATTGATATTGCAATTCTTTTTTTTCCTTGGGAATCTGAAATTTGAATGTAAACCAAAGGAGATACAGAAGTACCAAAATGAGGAGAATAAAAACCCAAGAGTGCTGAATTTGAATCCAAAGTATCAATATGAATCCAGGAGGTACTTTATCTTCATTTTATAAATATAGTGTTCCAAAAGTTTTAGAGCAATATTAAGTTTTAACATTTCAGGAAAACAAATGTTAGGAATTTATAAAACATATCCTTTAAAACAGCAGTCCCCAACCTTTTTGGTACCAGGGACCAGTTTCATGGAAGACAGTTTTTCCATAGGTGGGGAGTGCAGAGGGATGGTTTCGGGATGAAACTGTTTCACCTCAGACTCAGGTAATCAGGCACAGTTCACAATAGGGGTCACACTCCAATGAGAATCTAATGCTGCCGCTGATCTGACAGGAGACGGGTCCACAGCCTGGGGGTTGGAGACCCTAGCTTCAAAAGTTTAAGTTCTTAAATTTGTTATACTTATTTAATTTGTGAATTTTGAATAGTAAATTTGCATTCTCAATTAGAAGGATTACTGATGAGAGAACAAAGTACCACCTGTGGCCTATCAAGGGATTTGAACCTGAGTTGGATCAATCCTCTAAACCCAGCTGCCAGGGAAGGGAAATACCAGAGGATAGAGGAACAGGTTAAGCTTCACTGTGAGCATGCAATCGCAAAATCCAGACTGTGAGAAACTACATGTCAAAGAGCCTGGGTTCCTCAACAGATAAACTGTCAGGAAAAGAAAGGGACAGAGGGGAAATCTGTGGATTATGAGTTTAAAAGAAATATGCTTCAAAAATTAGCAAGTCTAGGTTACAATAGCTAGGGATTCTGCTATGTGGGAAGCAACAGAGACAATGGAAAGCAAGATATTGTTCACAAGTAGACACATCATTTCTGCTAACATTCTACTGACCAAAACTAGGTCACATGGCTACATCTGCCAGCTCCAGCTAAGGCCTGCGAATGTCTCTAAGAAGGCAGCCATGTGCCTTGCTAAAATGTAGGGATGCATATGTGGGTGATTAAAAAGACAGATAAGGAAGTATTACTATGAAAACCAGGATAGTGGTTACTGATGTTGGAGGTTATTGATGTTGCTTTTGAGATTCATCCATGTTGTGTTATGTATCAGTATCTATTGCTATTGAATGGGTCACATGAGGGGTTTCTCGGGTGACTAGAAAGCTCTATGTCTTGATCTGCATTTTGGTTACAAGGATATTTGTTCTTATAATATTTCATTAGATCATGTTTGTTTTATATGGCCTATGTATTTATTTTATAATACAAGTGAAAAGAATATTAGAATCATCTTAAAAAAGGAAAAATACCCATGTATAGCATCTGTTTTATATGTTGTATTCTCACAGATTGTTGACTTTACTATTTTTTTAGCTTTGGGTTTTTCCTTTTAAAATTTACATACAACTTTATTCTTTTCCATTTAGAGTTCTATGAGTTTTGACAAATGCCTAGTGTTGTGTAACCATGGCCAGAATCAAGATACCAAACAGTTTCACTCCCCGAAAAACTGTCTGTGTTGCACTTTGTAGCCATCATCCCTCCCTGTGGTCCCTGGCAACTATTCATCTTTCTATTCTTATAATTTTGCTTTTCCATAATATCCTATAATTAGAATAATACAGTGAATAGCCCTTTGAATCTGGCTTCCTTCACTAGTATAATGCTTTTGAGATTCATCCACGTTGCGGCATGTAACAATAATCCATTCCTCTTTATTGCTGTGAGGTAGTTTGTCCTACTTTTATTGCTGAATAAAATATATATTTATTCACCAGTTGACTCTGGCTTGTTTCCAGTTTGGGGCAATTATTAATAAACTAAATATTCACATTGAGCTTTTCATGTAAACATGTTTTCATTTGAGTACATTTTAGTATTTTTTTTAAATTGTGTTTTTGTGGGCGAAGGATATGAACAGACACTTCTCAAAAGAAGACGTTTACACAGTCAACAAACATATGAAAAAAAGCTCATCATCACTGATCATTAGAGAAACGCAACTAAAAACCACATGGAGATACCATCTCACACCAGTTAGAATGGCGATCACTAAAAAGTCAGGACACAACAGATGTTGGAGAGGATGTGGAAAAATAGGAACACTCTTACACTGTTGTTGGGAGTGTAAATTAGTTCAACCATTTTGGAAGACAGTGTGGTGATTCCTCAGGGATCTAGAACCAGAAATACCATTTGACCCAGCAATCCCATTACTGGATATGTACCCAAAGGATTATAAATTATTCTACTATATAAAGATACATGCACATGTACGTTTATTGCAGCATTGTTTACAATAGTAAAGACTTGGAACCAACCCAAATGCCCATCAATAACAGACTGGATAAAGAAAATGTGGCACACATACCCCATGGTATACTATGCAGCCATAAAAAAGGATGAGTTCATGTGCTCTGCAGGGACATGGATGAAGCTGGAAACCATCATTCTCAGCAAACTAACACAGAACACAAAACCAAACACCACATATTCTCACTCATAAGTGGGAGCTGAACAATGAGAACACATGGACACAGGGAGAGGAACCTCACACACCAGGGCCTGTTGCAGGGTGAGTGGTGGGGGGCGAGGGGAGGGGTAGCATTAGGAGAAATACCTAATATAGATGATGGGTTGATGGGTGCAGCAAACCACCATGGCACATGTGTACCTATATAACAAACCTGCATGTGCTATACATGTATCCCAGAACTTAAAGTACAATTTTTTTTTAAAAATTGTGCTTTTTGAAAAATTGTGTTATCCTTAAATTTCTGTCCCTTTGCTTATCAAGTACAATCAAGGAAACTCAGACATAAAGAAGACAGCCAGAAGGATAGTTCGTGCCCCGGAGACAGGAAAGTTCATTCATTTTCTCTTTGACTGTGTCTTGTGGCATGCAATTTAAACTCCTCAGAATTGACCTCTGATTTCCTTTAGAATTAACTCCCCTATCTCTTTTAGAAATAGAAATTTCTAAGACACATATTTTATAATCAAGGCTTGGCTAGAACTGTGGCTGAATCCAGAGGATCTAAGTCTCAATTAGCAGTTTATTGAAGAATTGCAAGAACGTTGACCCTGTGGACAGCTGCTTTAAGGAAACAACACTGAGCTAGTCTTTTTGTCTTATTCAGTAAGGGCAACAATCCTCTCTTGCCAAATAGATACATATTCTGTAAGTTGTTTTCTTATATTTTTTACTATCTAGTTATAATGGCAAGGGTCCTTTTTAAATTCTGACTTTAAGTAATTAGTATCGTCTTAAATAACCCTTAATCTTGTATCTAAACTATATTCAATTATTGATTATGAAAACATTAAATTTACTAATTATGTGCTTGCTAGAGAAAATTATATTCATTAGAATATTATTTTGTAACATGTTAAACTCAAATAAGCTGCTATTAAAAAGTGACCCAAATACATAATGACTCAAAAAAGAGAGAAGTTTATTTCTCTCTCAAGTAATAGTCCAGAGAAAGGGAGTAATCTAGGCAAGTAAGAGCTTCCATGCCTTGGAGTCATTCAGGTAACCATGTTCCTCTTGTTAGATATAGTGAACTCCAAGTTTCTCTTCAAAGAATCAGTGTGTCAGTATGTTCAGCTCTCTTATTCTTTAATTCTCAATTTTAAAGTTTAACTTCCTTGTAGTTTCAGTAAACAACCTTTTCCACCAGTTCTTATCTTTCAAAAGGTAAGAAAAAAAAACAGCTTTTTTTTTCCTTTATGGTCAGACATTAAAATTGGATAAATATGTCTATAGGTTTTATTAAAATTGAGTTTAACATTAATAGGATGCTAATACAAAGGCAAAATTTAGCTTCTCTGGTATAAAATCATACAGGAAGCACTGTCAAATATAAAATGGTATTTGGCTTTCTTTGGTCTAAAAACTAATAAAAATAGGTGTTAAAGAGAATTCAGAAGGAAAATAGATATTGCCAGACCAGAGAGAAATGTTATCCAAATCCCTTATGAGGGGAATCTGCTTCCAATTGCATCAAAGGACCCATTGGGGGCCCCAAGCCATGTGTGACACAATCATCAGAGTTTATGGGTGCATAGGAATTTATACCCTGGCCAAACGGTTACAGACAGTTGCTTAGTATATAAGAAAACTAATAAACAAACTTAAAAAAAATTACCCCTCGGGGGAAGGAATCCAGGCTTAAGGCCATTCCAAAGTCTCCAGATTGATTACACAAAGATGCCTCCAATTGGTCTTCTAAAGTATTTACTGATGCAGAAAATGGGATTCATTTTACTGCACATGTCATTGGGAAATTAGCCGAGGTACTGGATATAACATGGAAATATTGTACTCCCTAGCACCCACCTTCATCAGGGAAAGTAGGAAGGTCTATTACCCTGTGAAGAGTCCAAACTGCTCCCCCAAAAAGACATTCTACTACATTTGAAACAAACAAACAAAAAAATCGGTTTCTCAAAATCAGTTATATACTTGATTTATCTTCCACTTCCCTTCTCTCAGAACTTTTAGCACAGGTGCCACTCCTAGAGTTTCCACACACCAACATCAGTCTGAGGACCATGTCCTTGTCAAAGGTTGGAGAGAAAGAAAAGCTCGAACTTACTTGTGAAGGATCTTACTTAGTATTCCTAATTACTGAAACCGCAGTCCAGACAGCAGAAAAACGATGGACCCATCATACCCTAGTCAAGAAAGTGCCACCCCCTCCAGAGTTATTGGCCATGGTCCCAGGGGAAAACCCTACCAAACTGAAGCTAAGAGAAACTTAACTCTCTTTCATCTATTCTATTACTCCTTCTTCTTTCCTCGTTCTATTGCTGACCACCTAGTTATTAATGTAACCAAGTCAATTTCGCCTCCAACTATTACATGTGATGCTTGCCATGTTATATACCCAGTTATACTCTGACTTGCCAAGTCAGAGGCAACTCTCCACTTCAGAAAAGTATCTTTATCCTTCCTAACTCTCCTCAGAAAAAAAAATAAAAAATAAAAAAATTTTTAAAAATTTGTTAACTGGAATAAGTTAGAGAAAAGTTTGACAAAGCCTGCAGTATAAACTGGAAATCTTGTCCTCCTAGAACAGAGCTTCTCTGCCAAAGTTGGTCTAATGCTCTATGAAATACTAAAGAGCTAGGATGGACCGCCCCAAGTAGTACTTGCAGTTTCTTAAAACCAAATATTCATTTTACTAAAGGAGTTACCCCTCCCCATTGTCAGACAGATTGCCATCTCTGCTCCCCAGAGTTTTTCCTTCATTAAGCCGTTTCTATGGTGTAGGAGCAGAAGTCTCAGGGAAGGACCCCATAGAATCCTTTGAAATGCACTTCATTGCCTCCTCACCTCCTGCACCCCCTTCTCCCTTTCCTAAACTCTCTGTTTACCAAACCTTCTTTCATTATTTACCCGAGGATAAAACCAAAGTAGTTTTTGTAGAGGTTAAAGATTTAAAACAAACCATAGCAATTGAAACAGGGTATCAGGAGGCAAATGCTTGGCTGCCATGGATTAGATTCTGTTCTCACACTAAACAAGGGTGACTGTTATGCTTGTGGGACAGGCAGGCCAGAAACCCAGACTGTCCCCTTTCCACTTGGGTGGTCCTCTCATGGGCATGAGCTGTATGGTAGCTCTCTTCCAGAACTCCACAGCCTGGGGTGATGAGTCATGCAAGACTCTTTGTCTGCTGTTCCTTGAGGTTAAGAGCCCTACAGATGAGCCCCTAAGGGCCATCCAGCCTCCAGCCTTCACCTCATACCTTTCATGGCAGGGAGAGAAAAATGGCATTCCTTGAAGACTTAACAGGGTGCAGTGAAACCAAGCCTTTTCAAGAGCTTACCAATCAGTCTGCCCTTGTTCATCCCCAAGCAGATGGGTGGTGGTATTGAAGGGGACTATTGCTGGGTACTCTGCCAAGTAATTAGAGCAGCACTTATGCTCTAGTCCAGCTGGCCATCCCTTTTCACCCTGGCATTCCATCAACACGATAAAAAAAAGCAAAAGACAAATAGTAGAAAAAAAGAAGTGCCTCACTTGGGTCCTTTAACCCCTATATTTATATAAACACTACTGGAGTTGCCAAATAAATTTAAAGCCTGAGATCAAATAGTGCAGGATTTAAGTCAATATTTTCATAGGTGACAATTAATAAATTGCATCTATTATGATCAGCAGCATTTTATTAATTACACCCGGGATGCTGTCAAAAGGATAGCAGAACAACTAAGCCAACACATGTTAAGGAAGTTAGAAGAGAAAAAAACTGTTCAATTTAAGATGGGGGATTGTTAGATATAGGGAACTCCAAGTTTCTCTTCAAAGAATCAGTATGTTATTATGTTCAGCTCTCTTATTATTTTTATTTCTCCATTTAAAAAAGTTTAACTTCCTTGTCATTTCAGTAAACAACCTTTTCCACCAGTTCTAATCAGTAGTTCACTTCTGTTCCCCTGGTACCCTGCTCCGTCCTGACTCATCCCAGTCCCCTGCCCTGGTCACCTGCTTTGATCTGAGTTACCTCTGGTCACCTGCTCTGACCTGTACCGTAACCGTCCTTCCTGCCAAACTACCCACCCTGCCATTCTGGCTCATACCCCTGCTCTCTTTAAAATAGCCTATCAGAATTAGCTTAGACTGTGTGATCTAACATTAGCCAATAGGGGAATGACAAAGCAGTAGGGGCTACCTGCATCAGGAATAAGAATCTCTTCCCCTCCCTTTCCAGGTGTGCGCTCACCATTGCTCCATCTGTGAGATGCATCCTTCTATAGAAGTAAATTGCCTTGCTGAGGAAATTTATATTCGAGTGCTACTTCTTTTTACAGCACCAAAAATTTACATATAAGGCTCTCTTTTGTTATTCCATAGTCACCTAGAACATGAGTCAGCAAACTTTTTCTGTAAAGGACCAGATAGCAAATATTTCAGGCTTTGTGCACTCTATGTTCTTCATTGTAACTTCTCAGATCTGCCATTGTAGCATAAAAGCAGCCATAGAAAATATATTAATTAATATATGTGGCTTTGTTTCAATAAAACTTTATGAAAACAGACGGCAGGACAGATTTGACCCATAGGTCATAGTTTACTGATGTCCTACAGTGTAGTCTTCATGGCTGAAGCTCTGTTCATATTCTGGTATGTGGGAAGCAATACAGGCAATGGAAAGCAAGATATTGTTCACAAGTAGACACATCATTTCTGCTAACATTCTACTGACCAAAACTAGGTCACATGACCACATCTGTCCAGCTCCAGCTGAGGCCTGTGAATGTCTCTAGCTAGGCAGCCATGTGCCTTCCTAAAATGTGAGAGTTTGATTATCAAAAGAAGAGAGAGTGGATATTGGTGAACAATTATTAGTCTCTGTCACTCCCTTAAAATTGGAATACACAAACTAGCACTGTGATTTCTAATTTACAATGTACAGATTCTCTGAATTATCCTGGAACTTAACTGGTGATTGTTTTTACTTGTTATTTGGAAAGTATCTAGAACCTCTCATGATTTTCTTTATTTTTTCCCGGATAGTATCAGGAAAGTCAGAATCTCAATCCAGCCAGGGTCTAAACAGAAACTAAGACTCGAAAAAGTAGTTTGCATTGAGAGGAGAAAGGAGATATGCAGAGATAAAAGACTACCAGAAAGAGATGGAGAAGGGAGTAGAAGGTTGTACCCTGAGGACTTTCCATTCCCATGAGACCTGGGGTGCTTCCTGCTTTGCATTCTGTGCCTATCCCTTCAATTCCTTTTTTATTTAAGCATCCTCAGGTGCATATCCGTGCCTTGCAAACAATCTTTAGGAAGTATATAGCAACCTGTTCTAACATATTTGATCCCAAGTAGAAACAGTTTTATTTCTGGCAGGATTACAGAAACATTGCCTTATTTTGCCTAAAAGTCTCCCCCAGGGACTCCCCTTTATGATGAAAGCTAATTGGCTTAGGTTTGGATTATATCAAATAGGGCATTTTATGACTAAGTAAAAACTATTTTTGTTGTACTATTTATAGTATTATGGTTACATTTCCTTTCTTGTCCAGCACTTTTCTTGGAGTTAATTGCCTATTTTTTTTTTCATTTTCTTTTTTTTCCATGTACCCATTAATTCATTGATCATTAAACCCTTCAGCAGGACTCAACTGTGAATCCTTTCTTTGCTTATTGAGACATTTTTCCCTGCAGCTTTTGTCATCCTGCTCCTTTCTGGCGTAGTTGCCCTAGAGGATTTCCAGGTGTTCTTCCTCCATCATTCTGGGAATTCCATTACTGTTTTCTTGTGCCAGATTGCCTCTTTCTTGTATCTCATGCCTTCTTTTTGCTTTTCAATCCCTTCTGTTTTTGAGACATCCTCTACTATCTTCTTGCAAAAGGTGCTTGGCAGGTAAAGTTTTTGAAATAGTGAGTGTCTAAGACTTTTTATTCTGCACACTTTCTTGATCAATAGTTTGGGCAATATTTCCCTGAATGTTGAAGTCGTTGCTTCATTTGAACCTAATTGTCAGTGTTGAAGTCAAGAAGTCAAAATCTGCTATAATAAAGTGAACATTTATACTTAGTAATCTAAAATTTCATAATGATTTTTTTGCTCTGATGTCTTTTTTCAGCCATGTTGTGGAGTACTTACTGGGCACTTAAATTTTAAAATTTCTATCCTAAAGTTCTGCAAAATTGTCTTGTATTCTTTCTCTGACAGTTTGTTGCCCTCCATTTTTTTTGTTCTCTCTTACTTTTGTGGCTATTAGACCAATGTTAGACCTGCTGGGTTGATCTTTAATTTGTTCTTTTCTTTCCTATTGTCCATCAAGTCTTCTTGCTCCACCTTCCATTTAAAGTTGATGGTATCCTCTTTCTTGATATTTTTGAACACCCGCTCTTTATATAACATTGCAATTACTTTGTTATAGATGGCATTGCTCTTCTAATCAAAAGTGTTCTTCTGTTGCATTGTCTCTACTTTCTCTGGGAGATTTCTTCTTGATTACTTTGTTCTCTATCTTAAATGTTGAAAGATTTTCTCAAATATTTGGCTGTCCCATGGATGCCCATTTATATTTAAGAGTGAGGCATTGACAAAAGAGAGATTGGAATCTCTATGTGCTTGGGCAGAGATTGTCTAAAGGAGAGGGGCTGCTTCTCTGGAGGGTAACCTGCAGGAATGCTGCTTTTATTTCAGAGGAGCACAATGTGCCAGTGCTTATTAATTCTTTTCTCTTGAACCTATGCAAGATGAGATTTTGTGTTACATTTTAGACATGAGTATTTTATAAACTCCATCTTATACTTCACCTACACAACTACAAGGAGGAAATACCTAAGAAATTTACAAGGTAAATACTGAAAACTGTATAACAAGTATGGTGATAATTAGTGGTTTAATTATAACAAAAAAGATAGAAAATTCAATTTCCCATGATGAATAAAGTTTGTAACACCAGTGAACAAACAACTATCTCTGGCAAACAGAATTTTCTGCAGTATACAAAGGGTCAAGATTATAAATTACAATTGTATTTAGAAGTTACTTGTCATGGAGATTCTTTGCTCTTAGTAAGCAAATACTGAAGAGCAAGTATAATTATATTTTCAAGGGTCAGAGCATGTGTAAACACAAAGCCAAACTCAAAGACAATTTTACCCATTTGGCTTAGAATTTTTATCCGTTGTGTTCTTGATATAACAACATGTAAGAATCCTTTAATTATCTATCTCTCATTAACATGAGGCATATAATTCAACTCTGATTCTAAAGTACTTCTTTCAACCAAGTTCTTATTTCTCTATTTTTTTTTTCAAGAGACGGAGTCTCACTCTGTTGCTCAGGCTGAAGTGCAGTGGTGTGGTCTCGGCTCACTGCAACCTCCGCCTCTCAGGTTCAAGCAATTCTCCTGCCTCAGCCTCTTGAGTAGCTGGGACTACAGGCATATGCTGCCACACCCAGCTAATTTTTTGTATTTTTAGTAGAGATGAGTTTTCACCGTATTGCCCACGCTGGTCTCGAGCTCCTGAGCTCAGGCAATCTGCCCACTTCGGCCTCCCAAAGTGCTAGGATTACAGGCGTGAGCCACCATGCCCAGCCACCTGTGTTTCTGTTTACATACATGTATGCCTTGTGATCTATTAATTTTCTTTCATTTTAAGCTAGGCTAAATTATTTTCAAGTTAATATATTTTTACAGGCCAGTCATTTTCTCCCAGCTGGTGGGATTATGGGAAAGTTGGGGCTAGGGGTGGTAAATCTGGCAGCCAACTATTTTTGTAGCCAAGAGGAGGAGGAGACTAGGAATCAATCTCACAATTCAGTATACAGTCTTTCACTTCATCGACCCGATCTCAATAAGACACCTCAGTCCTACTTGCTTGTTTATTCAGTATCACTATAGTGGAGTTTTGGGAGAGAGCAGATATAAATCTGTGTTCCATAGAGTATATTTAATTCAAAGTCCTGACAGATTTCTTTGGAAATAGAAAGCATCTTCACTAGATTATCTGTGGGAGTAAGAAAAATGATTCTTGCTTAACCATTCATGCTGTCAAGAGAACTGGAGCCTCACAATTATAGAGTGCTACCCTTACTTAGTCTCTATGAGACTTTAAGTTCTTAATGTATACTCTCTCATTTTTCCTTAAGAACTCTAATTTTAATTGGATACCTAGCTATCCTGACTAAAAGATGGTACTTCTTAGCCTCCTTCACAGCTACATCCAGCCATTTGAATAAATTCTTGTCAATGAAAAGTAGACAGAAGCAATATACAGAACTTTTGATATATCTCCACAAAATGGAAACACTTTGCCCTTCTTCTTCTCTTTCTTCATTCAGCTTTTCCATAATCAGATGAGATGCTGGAATACAAGCAGGCATCTTGAACCTTGAAGACAAGAGCCACATCACAAGACTGGTGAACCAGATATCCTGAAGGTGGGTAGGTCCATGACATCTTCTTAGTTAAAGGATATATATCATTGAGTAAGTGCCCTGACCTACTCAGGTCCTGGATAAATAAAATCCTTATTTACTGTCTAAAATCCTTGCTTTATATTTTCCAAATCTCTAAGATTCTAAGGGCATGTTTTCCAGGCTGCCTCATATAGGGGCTTAATTCTCCTCCTCAGTCCTACCTCACAGTTGTTCTTCCGTCCTGGATGTTCTATAAAGATCTCCACAGGCAACTTGATCTAGTAATCTTATATCCCAAGTACAACTCAGTCATATTGCACTCATGTCAGACAAACTAGGCCCACCAATGCTGTCATCCAACATTAGACCTGGATCCATCAACCCCTAAGCTGCACCTACTGGGTTTTCTTTCTCCATTACTCACTAGGATGTACTCAGATTCTTCTCCTGGAGTGAGGGAGACATTCTTAGTTTCCTACCCACAGCTATTCCCTCTTCATTCTTGATATCGGAATTTCAATTTTGTTTAGAAGATGTTTTCATTTCCTGTTGCTGTTATAACAAGTTACCACAAACTTAGTGGCTTAAAACAACAGAAATGTATTCTCTTATGGTTCTGAAGGTTAGAATCTAAAATGGGTCAACATAGCTGCATTCCTACTGGAGGCGTTAGGATACAATCCATTTCTTTGCCTTTTTCAGCTTCTAGATGCTGCCCTCTTCCTTGGTTTATAGCCCAGGATCACTCCAATCTCTGCTTCCTTTGTCACACCTCCTTCTCTAACTTCAACTCTCCTGTCTCACTCTTATAAGGACCCTTGTAATTACATGGAACCACCTGGATAATTCAGGATACTCTTCCCATCTCAAGATCTTTAATTTAATCAGGTCTGTAAAGTCCTGTTTGCCACAAATGGTAACACATTCATAGGTTCCAGGGACTAAGACATGGACATCTTTGGGGGCCATCAGTCTGCCTACCACAGGAGGCAATACACCCAATCCCAGAGGATGCTCATGATTAGTATTAGCCAGTAACGGCAATCCTGTTCGTTTCCTTTTGACAGTAATAGGTTTGTGAGGTAGGCATGTGAACCATTCTGTCCAGTGAGATGTATGGAGAATCCTGGGGTTTCTGAGCAAGACTTTCCTCCTAGTAGAAGAGGTGCAAAAGGAGAAAGTCTGATTTTTCTGGCCATGCCCTTCCTTATCTTTTGAATGTTATGATGTGAGGACACAAAAACCCTGAAGAAAAGGCCAAGGCAATTGTGGAGATGATGACTTAACATCGATACTTAATCATGACTTAACAAGATGACATCAGGCTGGGTGCAGTGGCTCAAGCCTGTAATTCCAGCACTTTGGGAGGCCAAGGAGGGTGGATCACCTGAGGTCAGGAGGTCAAGACCAGCCTGACCAACATGGAGAAACCCTGTTTCTAGTAAAAATACAAAATTAGCTGGGCGTACCTATAATTCTAGCTACTTGGGAGGCTAAGGCAGGAGAATCTCTTGAACCTGGGAGACAGAGGTTGCAGTGAATTGAGATCATGCCATTGCACTCCAGCCTGAGCAACAAGAGTGAAACTCAAAAAACAAGATGACATTGTTGAGCCACTAATATAATCCTGGAATCATTTACCTTTAAACTTCTTATTGGATGGAATACTTATATGTTTTTAGGTCAAGCAACTGTTAATAGAATACACTGTTACTTGCAGCTGAAGGCATTCTAATTAATACATAATTCTAAATGGAAAGCTCTCAACTGCATATCACTTGGACTGTGTCACTTGGATTCCAAGCATCCTGGCTCTTAGAAAATAAATTTAACGCCCAGCCACAAAGGAAAAAAATGTTAACATAAAAAAGATGTGGAATTGGTGATTTTAATCTCAGAAGAACCATATTTGAGCTTCCAAACTTATGTAATAAGAAACTATCTTCTTCTTTTTATCTTGATTCATATTCTTCCCACCAAAGTGCACCCAGATGGTTTATAGGTCCAGTCTCAATTACACCATCTGTTGATTGGTACATTAAACAAGATAAGGCCAAAGTACTGAGAATATTAAGTAGATGTTAGGTAAATTATAGTTATCATCATATACTTTTGTGCTTGATAATCAGTTAGTTTTTTTTTTTAAGACGAAATCTCCCTCTGTCACCCAGGCTGGAATGCAGTGGCACGATCTCAACTCACTGCAACCTCCACATCCTGAGTTCAAGCAATTCTCCTGACTTAGCCTCCTGAGTGGCTGGGATTACAGGCACCACCACATCTGGCTAATTTTTGTATTTTTAGTAGAGATGGGATTTTGCCACATTGGTGAGGCTGGTCTCAAACTCCTGACCTTAAGTGATTTGCCCACCTCGATAATCAGCTAGAATTTTATTTTGGCAGATTAAAGACCATGATTAATAATAGTGTCACTAAAGTCCCACCTGGAGCCAAACTGATGATAAAACAATTTCTACATATGCTGATGCTCTCTGGGAGGATTAATAATTTCACCCAATATTGAAAAAGTCAATCTGTGAGAAAGGTCTGGGAAAACTTTATTCTATTCCAGTTAGAGACCCATGCTATAAATTACTAATAGAAATTTTGCTTAATATGAATTTAAAGACAGGCATTTTCTATAACGTTGAAGCAAAGCATCTCCCTCTAATTCTGATTCTTAGACAGACCAGGGTCAGCACCTGTTTACATCCTTTAACCAAACTCTCCCTAGACTAAGACAGAACAAGAGGGCTCTGAACTCTAAAATGCTGTGTTACTGATGATTTAATGCTCTTCTACAAATGCCTTTTGAGAGAGGTTCTCTCAATATTTTATACCAACAGACTTTGACAGACTGAAATCAATCCTGTTTGTCCTTCCTTAGGCAAACAAGGGCCTTGTCCTTGTAATTCCAGGGTGGATAAAAACTATTAAGAAGAAATTATCCTTCCATAATAAAACTTGGCAAGTATGCCCATAAAACCGCAACCAGAGAACATACTGCTCTATTCTATCCACAGAAGCCTAAGTGGGTTCTCGTTTTATAGAGCAGCAAAGAACACTTGGTCATTGTTTCATGAGCAGTGACCAAGAAAAGGAATATCAGCACATTTTAGAGTACTACATCTGTCAGTCATGCCAAAATACTAAGTAGCTCCTGCGGCTGTCTGTCCAGTACCTAGAATACAGCCTGGCTCAGGACTGCACATAACATTTTTTTTTGGATAATTTTTTAAACTTAGAGAAACCAGGGTGCTATACCCCAGTGCTCATCCAGAAAAGATGAACTCTATGACCACAAGCCTTATTTTAAGGCAAGTGGAATTTTACTATACTATTTCAAACTACTTTGTTTAAAAATTAGTTTACTCTGTCCGATCTCCCAAGGAGAAGGGCTTTTATTTAAATTTATTCATCTATTTTATATATTTTCATTTTCTGCAAATTAATTTTGTACAGCCCCTGGAAAAGTAAACATTGCAGTTCATTTGTTGGTCATTTGCCTTACAAAATGTAACAAACTCTTTTGACTTAATTTTTCTATTGAATTAGCATGTTTGAGGTACCCGTCAGAACTGAAATTCAATCCACACTGTATTTGGTATTTTAAATCCAAAGCATTTAAAAACCTCCCATATTCTAGGAAAAGCATGGACCAAACAGAAAAGCTCTAGAAAGAGAGCCACTTAGCCAAGGCCAGAGAAGAGAGTCCTTCCCAACCCATCTCTCAGAGTGAAGTTCACAACGGGATTAAGCAAGCTGATGTTTCCATCCTTCTAAGGCTGTTTTGACAATGAGATTTCATTGCACTTCAAGGGTCAGTTTCACAATATATAGGTATATGGTCCCTGCTTAGTTGGGGCCCACTTTTGCAAGAAAAATAACCTGATACAGTGGCAGGAATCACTCCTTGTCTGCCTGAGTTCCTGTTCCTCCTCCAGGATCCCTGAACAGGTGCAGAGGTGGAGCAAGGCCAGGAGTGATGAGGGGGCCTACTGCCACATACAGGTCTGGGATGCGCTAGTTCACTCACACCAACAGTGCTCACACAAACCCCATGGCTTTGCAGGTTGTGTTCTCATAACCAAGCCCAGCATTTGTAGTGTTAACTCTGCAGCAGGATGTGAGCAACTCAACCTTTCTCCCTTTGCTATCTTAGAAATCTTTTGGTTCATCCTTGTGTGGATTTAAATATTTTTCTCAGCCCTCAGGGAACTTAATTCTCCCAGGCTTTTAGGAATGGTCAAGTGTTTACGTGCTACAAACTGGAGCTCCTTCGGAGCCATCTTTTCTGAGGGGATGGTAGCATAAGTGTTCCATTTGTTTCCCTTTACTTCCCTACCCCCTTGCAGTTAGGCAAGGCCAAGTGATTTGCTTTCGCCCGTGAAATGTGAGCAGAATTGATGTGTTACTTCTGGAAGGAAGCCTGTATTTGCAGGTACTCAAACTCCAGCCGCTCTTCTCTTTCTTGGTCATCAGGACAGCATGTACTGAGAAAAGCCTCTCCCACCCTGTGATCCTATGTCACTGTGACAAGCAGAGCCCTCCTGCCAATCTATGTTAGACACAGAATGAGCAAGATATAAACCTTTGCTACTTTAAATCACTGACATTAAAAACAAAACAAAATAAAACAACCTCTATCAGGGCTGGGTGCAGTGGCTCATGCCTGTAATCCCAGCACTTTGGGATGCCAAGGCACGTGGATCACAAGGTCAGGAGTTCGAGACCAGCCTGACCAACATGGTAAAACCCCATCTCTACTAAAAATACAAAAATTAGCTGGGCATGGTGACGGGCACCTGTAATCCCAGCTACTCGGGAGGCTGAGGCAGAAGAATCACTTGAACCTGGGACGCAGAAGTTGTAGTGAACCAAGATCACGCCACTACACAGAGTAAGACTTTGTCTCAAAAAAGAAAAAAAAAACTCTATCATAAACTAATTCATTCTAATAGAGGACTATTAAGGGTACATTAAGGGCTACTGTGTATTTGGAGGAGGAAGTAGAATTAGGGCTTTTGTGAATGAAGGAGTACAGAGAGAAGTGGTGGCATCAAGGGAGAGGCTGGGGAGCACATTCAAGAGTGGGTCCAAGGGTCCTGGAATGGGCAGCTGGGCTCTGTCTCTGCAAGTGACTGTAAGTGACTTTCTCTGTCCCTGCAGGTGACTCTCTCTGGTAGTCAGTGGCTAGAGAATGCTGAGGCCAAAAGCAGGATGCTTGCAAGGGAATTATTTATGGGCCCAAGAACTGAGTAGAACCAGAGAACTGACCTAGTCCAAGAAGCCTGTGCCAAAGAAGCTTCCAGGTTCAGGGGAATGATCATTGCTAACATTTCTAGATGCTGGACACAGTCACAGGAAGGTGGATTCATGATCTGCATTAATCTGGGTCTCTAAGAAGCAGATGCTATAAAGAGATTAAGATAAGCAAGGGATTTGTTAGCATAACACCAATGAGGAAACATGGGGAAGGAGCCGGAGCCTAAGGAGGTAGGCAGAACAATCAGATTACAGTGAGTTCTGAGGCCTCTGAAGGTGAGAGGGAAGGAAGGCAGGGAGGGAGGCCTTCAACTGCTGTGCAGCTCTAGGAAAGTTTCAGCATGACTGATGACTGATGAGTCCTTAAGCCAAAAATCACCCTTTAGAGGAATCCTATGTTTCTCACGTCTTAGTATCCTTGCCACAGTTATGATAGGCTGAACTAAGGCCCTAGAAAGCATGGCCCAGGGTTAATGCTGTGATAAATTTCAGACAGCAGCACTGGGACCCTCAGTTAACAATGCTCCTGTGGTAGGAGATCTGAGAGGAGAATTTCCAAAGCCACCACACAGCTGCCACACCATCCTTTATACCACTTACAAAAGTCTAATAGGAAGAAGATTATTACCCATAACATGTAGAAGATTATCTTGGTGCTAATAATTCTACCATATATTTGTTTCAAGGTTACCCTGGGCTTTCACACATCTTACCTCCATTGTAAGGGTGGGAATCCTGAAGCTCCCTAGGGCACCTGACCACACAGAGGGGAGTGGAGCCAAACACTTGGCCCTTTCACCTTAATCCAGGGTTCAGTCCACTGTGTAATAGAAACACTTGCTGACAGCCAGTGCTCCCAACATGTTTGTCATGTCTTTAAATGAAAATTAATCTCAGGCCACTTGCTTGATAAACTGCTCCAGAAAGAAAATACACTTCAAGAAGGCTCCTCTTCTGTTTGTTCTGCGAGTAGAGGTAGAACTTATAGGATGAGAACAAATCAAACATAAAACCAAGGGATTAATTTGATAAGGTCAGCCTGTCCTGCTTGCTTTTGGTCAACTGCATTTTGTTTTTTTCTCCCCCTTTTCCATGAAGCTGAAGGCCACAGTAGCTGAAGACCTCACTGCTAAATGCCAAAACTTTTTTTTAAAACTCTGTCACCAGGACTGGAGTGCAATGACGATCATAGCTCACTGCAGCCCTGAAATCCTGGGCTCAAGCAATCCTCAGCCTTCTGACTGGCTGGGACCACAGATGTGCACCACCGTGCCCAGCTAATTTTTAAAAGATTTTTTTTTTTGTAGAGATGAGGTCTCACTACGTTGCCAAGGCTGGTCTCAAACTCCTGGCCTCAAGCAATTCTCCCACCACAGCCTCCCGAAATGCTGGGATTGCAGGTGTGAGCCATCGCATGCGGCCTGAACACTGAAACTTAACCTTCACTGGCTACTTTACAGATAATACATTTATATGTCACCATGGTAATGGTCACTTCAGTTGTTGTTCAGGAACTTGAGCCAGCTCCTGTCCGGTTCAAACCAGTTGAGACCACTCACCCTTCAACTGGGTATGCCCAAGAGGTGGGCTTTGATGTCAGAGGTCCAAAAACTCCAACTTCAGATCATGCTAACACCACCATTGTCTGTACATATCACCTATGAAATGCCATAAGCCCCAGCTACAGTCGTGCAGAATTAATTCGTTACTTCATCTCTTCCCACTGTCAATCTCATTTCCCCAAGGCTTAGATCACCTCACTTCCCTAATACATCAATATCCCTAAACCTTATCTTTGGGAAGGTGAATTTGAGAGCTGTTATCCTGCCTCCTTGTTTGGTGCCCTTGTGAATAAATCTCTTCTCTTTTGCAAAACCTGTGGCACAGAGATTGATTTACTGCACGCAGGCAGAATGGACCTGGCTGGTAGTGAAGTTTCCTATCTACCAGGAAACTCTTTATGAGGGGAGTGTCCAATCTCTCTGGCAGTGAGAGATTGGGCTAGAATCTCTCACTGCCAGAGCAGCCCAGAATGGCTGCAGGATGGGGGCGGAGAGGCTTCTGGGCTGAAATATCTTCCCTGTAAATGGAGAGAAGGGCTGGGTTAGAGATGCAAATTCTGCAGGAAACCCCTCCCAAAGCCATAAAAGCTTTCTCATCCTTTCAACAGGCCTGTTTATGTGGGACTAGACCAGCATATACTTTTATTTAAGATTAACGGAGGTTTTCTTCTTTCCAAAAAGAAAGAACTAAAAATGGTGAAACAGGAATTACCCAGACCATGGGGAAAATTCAAATCATAGTTCCATTCCATGAATTGGCACAGCTCAGGGGGAAAGATGAAGATACAGACTTGTGCAAAGTTTCAGTGTGAAAGAGACCAGGCAGCCCAATAAATGAGCTATGGCAAGTGAAATAAAAATAAACATGAAAGCTTCAAGTACCAAGAAGAAAGGAATATAATGTGTCAATTCAAGGATTGTTAATTATATGGAAACCATCTGAAAGCATTTATATTTTCATTGGTTATCAGAAAAACACCCAAGAACAAAGACCTTTTAAATTATGAAATTATCTCCCAGAGGAATGAAATGTGAAATATTTCCATTTCTGTAGCACACTTCATCCAACTTCCTTTTAGAGTAAGATAGAAACAAATTGCACTTAAGAGCTCTCCACGTTTTCTTCCAACAAGAGGAAAATGTTCTGGGTCCATTAGACAGCACCGAAACTGATATTTATTTTATACTTAAGAATCACTTATTCAGTGGTAGGAAATTGCTTTCCTTTCTTAGTGGAAGCAATTGCCCTGGGTAGTCAAAGAGGAAATAGCAGAGTATTGGGCTGGAAAAGGGTCCCTAAGTTCTAGTCCTGATGACCACAACTAGGTGATGTTGGGCAGGCACACAACCACCCTGTTTCCTTATTTATAAAATGAGAAGGATATTAATGGTTCAAAGTGTTTTTTGCTCCTCCACTTGGCCTGGGGATCTTTGAATAAATACAGATGACTGGGACCTTCCCCAGAGCTACTGAATCAGAATCTCTGGGAATCTAGATTTTTTTAAAGATCTACCTGGTGAAATCACCAGATAGTCATTCTGTAGATCAGTGTTTTAGGAACAACTAGACAAGATGCTCAATTTCCCCCAACCCCAGTTCTGAAATTCTATGATGGGGAGGAGGTAGGAAGAGAGGGTCAGGGAGAGGCCATTCTTCTGTGCACGGAGCAGCTATGGACACTTATGTTAGAAATGTACACCTATGTTAGAACCTTGGCCAGGTGCAGTGGCTTATGCCTGTAATCCCAGCACTTTGGGAGGCCGAGGTGGGTGGATCACCTAATGTGAGGAGTTCAAGACCAGCCTGGTCACCACAGCGAAACCTGGTCTCTAATTAAAAATACAAAAATTAGCCGGGCTTTGTGCCACTCACTTGTAATCCCAGCTACTTGGGAGGTTAAAGCAGGAGAATCGCTTGAACCCAGGAGGCAGAGGTCGCAATGAGCCGAGATCGCACCACTGCATTCCAGCCTGGGCAGGAGAGTGAGACTCTGTCTCAAAAAAAAGGAAAAAGAAAAAAAAGAAATGCAGAACCTTGGACCCTACTCCAGAAAACCTACTGAGTTAGAATCTATTTTAACAAGATCCCCATGTGGTTCATAAGCATTTTAGAGTTAGAGAGCCCTACACTATTCTACATAATCAGGAGTGCGCCTGTGTACCTGCATGCCAACCAGTCATTTTCCTACCCAATCTCTGTGGCTTGGCCAATCCAGGAACATACCACACAGGAAGCATTCCCAGGTTTCCTGGGAATTGCAGGTGACATCACTTACTGGCTGCCTTTCTCCTCAAAGCATGAGAATCTGAGACATCATCAACTTATTATAAGTCTCTTATCAAACTTGGCTTAAGTTCCCATGGAGGTGGAAGAGTGAGGCCAAAGGGAGAGAGCTAGGCCTTGTGTGTGTGTGTGTGTGTGTGTGTGTGCGCGTGTGTGTGAGACAGAGAGAGAGAGAGAGAGAGAGAGAGAGATGATTATTATCCCATCTTTTAACCAGGCAAAATTTTTCCAGAGGAATTCTGGAGGTGAGGCTGACAGTCTCAGGGAGAACAAAATTTTAAATTGTGTTTGACTATTGTTATTTGATTGGGGTAGAGGAAAATAAAATACATTGCAGCTCAAACTTTCTCAGGTACTTGTCATTCTTACCCACATCCTGTCTTGAAAGCTCATTACCAAAAAAAGAGAAAAAAATAAAATAACACCCCTTACATGGAAAAATACTTATTTTTGCTTTTGGAGAAGAGAGAGGGGTCCAATTTACAAAGAGCCCCTACAGTTGGTCACTTTCTCACAGAAAGCCCTGCTGATCTACTTCCCAATTTATGTAACTTCAGTGCTTTGCACAAAGCAGGAAGTGGTCAAGAAATGTGTACTAAATAAGTTCATTTGCTACCTGTCTTCATAGCACTTATAACAATGATGCCTACCTCCTCTGCCAGACAGAAAGCTTCATCTAGTTTCTTGTCCAGTACACCCTCAGCATCTGTCGTGTGGCTCACAGTTGGCTCCCAACAAATACTTGATGGATGAATAACTAAATAAATACTTCCTCTGTATCTCACAAAACATTGAGTATACCACTAATTCGAGAAAACATTTGATTGACATTTATTCAAAGCAATAATGTTTCTGGAAATGAAAACTTTTTTGGAAACTGCAGTGCTACAAGTCTGTTATTTCCCTTTTCAGCTCACTGAATGATATTTTGCCATTTTCTCAAGTGTAAAGCAGCATCAGTAAAGTGTATTAGAATGGGAGGAATGTTAAAAAATTAGTGAGAATGTGAATTTAAAAAACAACAACCATGGAGCAAAAGAAACCACAGAGCATAAATGATAATGGTCAGTGAAGGGCCATTTCCTGCTGCTCCCTGTTCCATGATATATGTGCAAAAATAAACAAGGGGAAAAGCCATATTTTAAGATAGAATATGAAAAAATAATGACTCAGTAGTATGATTCAAACATAAGGCAAGAGGGACTGATTAAAACAAAGGAACAGAAGCTTTCCATTGGTGGACATTATTGTACAAAACTGTGCTTAAGCAAGGCTGTCTGATGAGGATGGCAGTACACCAGTTCCGACTTGCGGAAAGCCCCAAAAAAGTAGGTTAGCCTGCATTAAAGGTTAACATTCATGCAATGATCAAAATCCCTCAATCAGCTGGGTTTTGTTCCCTTCCTCTCAACAGGACAAGAGTCAAGCATGGGGTGAAGGTGGGGGAAGCTAGACGTTATAAGAGATAATCCCAAAATAGGGTTTAATGTTTTTCTTGGAAAGCATTCTTCATTCCCTAGTCAAACTCAGATTGAATAAGACAAACCAAAAAACTTTGTTTTTGTCTGACTGGAACTCATTTTCCAATTTAAACCTATGGCCTAATTTGGTTCTCAGTAACAATGGAAAATAATAAGTTAATTTCTTCTTCATGAGGAAATCAAGCTAATCCAAATTACAACTAAACCATTCAACTTTTCTTAATTGAATCCATTTCCTGTAACCCTTTTGTTAATTTCTGAATTAAGGTTATATCCTGAATCCTAAAATTCTAAATTCTAAATCATAAAATATCAAAACATATTTAAATGTTTGTTTAATGACTTGGGAAAGAAGAGTAAGGAAAAGCATTACAGCATACACAATTTAAAATTATTTACAAAATGTTGACGTCCACAGAGGGGATTTTGCATTTGGAAAATGTACTTTCATTTTCCAACTAACAATATTAATTCTTTGTTTCTCATATATATTTCAAATGTTTTTCTCATTTTAACTTCCTTAACTTTCATTACACATTAAATATTTTCTCAAACTGCAGTAAATTAAAGCAGTATACTCCTGGCACAGGTATAGATGAATGGATCATCTATGAACAGAAGAGAATAGAGTCCAAAAACACTCATTTATACTACTCTACCAATAAATCATAATGGTGCCCAACACCATGAAACTGGTCAATGCCCCTGGGTGCCAATGTCACACTTAAACTGTCTCCATGAACCCTCACCAAGGCATGAAGAGGCAGAGCTACTCAAACCCAGACCTCTCAGATCCCCAAATCTACACTCTTTATAAAAATATGCTAGAGTCTTCATTTGTATCAGCACTATTTAAAATAATTACAGAAGGAGTATTGAAACAATTAGCTAAAAATGTGAGGAAAAGTAAAGTTAGATTATTCTCTTGATCATTAAACCTTTTTGAGGTGGACTAAAACCTGAAATATAAAATAAATTAAGTATTATATTAAATAAAGAACAGTTTTATAAACTTAATGTAAAGAAGGCCGTTCTTAAAATGATATCAAGGTCAGACACTATAGAGGAAAACTAACCTATCTGACAACTTAGATAAAGAAGGACACTATAAACAAAGTTATACAAACCTATAAAAACACTTGCAATGTATATGAGAAACAAAGGGTTAATATCCTCATTTAGAAAATGTGCTAGCAAATAAATATGAAAAATATCAACATTACCGTCAAAACTGGGGAAAAGATACGAATAGACATTTTACAAATAATGAAAATAAATTGCCAAGAAACATATAAAAATATGTCCACTTTCACTTATTCGTGTTATGAAACACAGAAAATGCCCAGAGCCAGTAAGAAAGTGTGTGCAGGAACAGTCATTCATGTACACTGCTGGTAGATGCATAAATTGATACAAAGAAAGATACATTTCCTTATCCAGGAAATGAAGGAGATCGATTAATCTCTAAGATTCTTTCAAGATCTAAACTTCTAAGGATCTATGTTTCTCTGAGTTGTGTCAATGATGTATTAAAGGATGTAGCAATCAATAAAATATGTTTTTGTAGAAATAAGATGTTTTCCTTTCCAGTGATTTAAATCTATTTTGAGAATGTATATGATTCTATAGTAAACCTTATTGCACCCAACACTAATACCAACACAAACATGTACCAAGGCAAGCATATGGAAGCACCTAGGGTTTTAGAATTGTTTTAGTCCGTTCTCACACTGCTATAAAGAACTTCCCGAGGCTGGGTAATTTATAAAGGAAAGAGGTTCAATTGACTCACAGTTCTACATCGCTGGCGAGGCCACAGGAAACTTACAATTATGGTGGAAGGTGAAGGGGAGGCAGGCACTTTCTTCACAGGGTGGCAAGAGACAGAATGAACGCAGGAGGAACTACCAAACACTTAGAAAACCGTCCCATTTTGTGAGAACTCACTCACTGTCACGAGAACAGCGTGGGGGAGATTGCCCTTGTGATCCAATTACCTCCACCTGGTCTCTCCCTTGACAAATGAGGATTATACAGATTGTAATTCAAGATGAGATTTAGGTGTGGACACAAAGCCTAACCCTATCAAGAGCCAACCAGGAATTGACTGTGCGGAGGAAACCACAAAGTCAACAGACAGTGACAACACAGTGTGAACAGCTAGACCAGAACTAAGCACGGGCCATGGGGGCACATGAGACGGGCATTCAATCCAGGCTTGGGGATAAGGAGTGTCAGAAAGATTCTCCGCAGGCAGCACCACGTGCAAAGGGGAGAGCCGGGAGGGGATAGGCAGTCCTAGGATCTACTGGGTTCACCGAGGCTGAAGAGGAAGACAGCTAGGAGCCCAGACAGGAAAGAAAGGTTTTACATGTCATCTTAAGAAGCTTGGATGTTATTCTTACAGTAAATGTAAACCATCACAGGAATTTAAGTAGGAAATGACCAAATCAGATTTGCATTTGAGAAAAATCTCTCTACGAGATTCCCATTTCCAATAAGACCATACAACTGAGAGAGTCAGAAAAGGTTTCACATAAAAAACACGAAATGGGTAAAAGTTTTAAAAATTAGTTCAAAACCATAATTGATACCAGAGAAAAAGAAACTGAAATCCTGAGATACCAAACACAGAGGGAACTGAAAATCAGAAAGGTAAGTGCCTGAGCAGATGCGACACTCTCTGAAGAAGAGTAGGAAGTTTTGTCCTCCTTCAAGAACTTGAACTTAACTGACACCTGAAGAAGCTTGGGCTTTGGAGGAGCAGAGTTAGAGCTAAGACTCTGAAGAGTGACCCCTTCCGTATCTCATCCCTTCTCACCTCCTCCAGGCCGTCACTCCAGAGGTGCTTCCATCTCATGCTTATATCATCAATTTGTCTCTCCTACTGGATCATTCCTGACAGCATGCTAATAAGCTGTTTTCTTCCCATCTCAAGATTCCTTTCTCTGACCTCAGTTCCCCAGACCCCATTAGTCAGCTCTTCTTTGCAATGAAACTCCTCAAAAAGTTGCCTATACTTAGCATCTCTATTTTCTATTGTCAAGTCTACCGGTGAGCTTCACAATACTATTGGCTAAACTGCAGACCTGATTCACATCTCACCCACTTTTCCATTCATTTTCTTTTTCTGTTTCAGAATTTAATCCAGCTCCCATATTGCATGTACTTGTTATTTTTTCTTAGTCTTCTCCAGTGTGTGACAGTTCCTTAGTCTTTACTTGTCTTTCATGACCTTGGCACTGAACTCTGCTCAGTATATGTCAAGTTAGACTTGAAAGTTTCAGGTAAAAGGTTGAATGTGTATGTGTCTGGAACATATAAGCATATTTGAGGGGTATCAGTATCCGGAGGAGGGTAGAAACCATGGGTATGGATGAGCCATATAGGAAGGATATAGAGAGCAAAATGAGAAGAGGCAAGTTGCTAGAATGGAATACTGAGGAAGAGAAGCTGAGAAAGGGTGGCCAGAGAAGCAGGAAAAAAGCTATTGAAAAAAGCTCTCTTGACAGAATCCAGGAGATGAGAGAACATTAATAAGAAAATTTGCAACAGTGACAAATATTAGCAAAGGAAAAAGTCCTCCCTGTTAAAGCCATATAGGCAAATAATCAAGATCGATCTATTATCTTTGCATATGGTAACTTGAAGACAGTAGGATTTTACCCTGAAAAACCCATTCCTTGTTTGTACACTCACTGTTATAGTATGGACGTTTGTCCCCTCCAAATATTGTGTTGAAATGTGATCCCCAGTATTGCAGATGGGGCCTAATGGGAGATATTTTGGTCATAGGGTCAGAGTGCTCATGAATGGTTTGATGCCATCCTCTTGGTAATTAGCGGGTTCTATATTAGTTTTCATGACAGCTGATTGTTGAAAAGAGCTTAGCATCTCCCTGCCCTCTCTCTTGCTCCCTCTCTCCCCTTGTGATACACAGGCTTCCTTTTGTCTTCCACCATGAGTAGAAGCAGTCTGAGACCCTCGCAAGAAGCAGATGCTGGCGCCATACTTCTTGTATAGCCTGCAGAACCATGAGCCAAGTAAACTTATCTTTATAAATTACCCAGCCCCAGTATTCCTTTTTAGCAACACAAGTGGACTAAGACATTCATATTCAGTGAAGACTGACTATGTGCAGGATCTGTCCCAGTGTCTCTCTTCTCTTTTCTTCTCTTATTGAGATAAATCCAAACTCTCTTTTGGTTGTTTCCTGAGCTTCCAGAAATAAGCATGGATTCAACATATAAACTTAACTTGGTTAATTCCTAAATGCCCTGGGCTTCCCATTCCATTCTTGTGTATGTTAAAGTCAAATTGTTTTTCTGAGAGTATGACCTTCAGTTTCCTATGCATTATCCCCAGTATTTTGTAGGCATTAAAAACATATTAAAAATCCATGTGCTCATTCTTTTGCTTTTCTGTTATAATCTTGTTTCACAATTCTCTAAGTCAACTCTATTTTGTACTCTCTTGGGATAATCTATATACGTTGTAAAGATATTTCCACTGAATCTAACCTAATGCTTTCCTCCCTGGATTAGTACGTATGTTTCTAAAACTCCTTCACTATATTCATGCATTAATGCCCACCTACTATTCAACACCTACTAATTGTTCTTTTTTCCATCAAGGAACTTAAATATTATAAGAAAGATAAATCATCAAATTAAACAATTATAACCCAATGCAGAATATGCCAGAAGAATGAGCAAGTCTATGAGACTTAACTGGAGAAGAAATCACATTTGGCTTGAGTGACCTAAGAGGGTTTCATGGAAAAGGTGGCATTTAAGTGTGGTCTTAAGTGAAGAGGTCAAGCACAGTGGCTCATCCCTGCAATCCCAGCACTTTGGGAGGCCAAGGCAGGAGTATTGTTTGAGCCCAGGAGTTTGAGAACAGCCTAGGCAACATTAGTGAGACTGACCCCATCTCTACACAAGGAATTTTAAAAATTAGCTGGAAATAGTGGCATGTGACTGTGGTCCCAGCTACTTGGGAGACTGAGGTGGGAGGATTGCTTGAGTTCAGTATTGTGAAGCCACAGCGAGCTGTGATCACACCACTGTACTTGAGCCAGGGTGACAGAGCAAGACCCTGTCTCAATAACAACAACAAAAAGAAAAAAAAAAAGAAAATGTAGAGGATTATAATAGGTGAGGTAAATGAGGATGAAGGATGGAAGAGTGATGGAAGGGCAACGGTGTGAGCAAGAGCAGCAGGGCAGGAAAGCACAGAGGAAGTCCAGGAAGTGATGTGTAGGTGTACTTGGTGGAAAACAATATATCAGAGACAAGAAGAGGGAGAAAATACTGGCAGCTAACTCAGCTCTTACTACAAGCCTGACAGCCTACAAAGTGCTTTGTGTTCACTCATCATGCCATAGAATCCTCACAGAACCCAAAGGGCAGATACTATTCCATTTCCATTTAGCAGGTGAGGAAACCAAGGTATAGCAGGATAAAATGACTTGTCTAACATGGACCAGATAGTAGGTGGTTGAGCCAGGATTTTGACACAATAAGTGATTTCAGAGCTGTACACCGTGCAATGTAGCCAGAGAAGACAAAGTTACTGAGTGAACCATGGGGCCCAGATCCAGGGAAGCACTGAGTAGTCACAGATATGAAGAGAGGAAAGAGTTTCAAAAAGGCAGAGGCTGTTTATAGTCATAAATCTCTCCAAGATTCCCTGAGCTGGGACATAGAAAAGCCTTTGAGGGATGAGTAGTTTGCTACTGGAGAGCACTTTCAGCATAGTGGTGAAGAAGTCTCAACCCAGAGGATTAAACAGGGAGAGGGTGGGAGAATGGGATGAGGTGACCAAAAATCAACTTATCAAGAACAGAGAGGACAGTAGTGAGAAAAGAGGGACAAACTTATGATTCTTTTTTAGGCTAATGATACTTGGGTTTATTTATATGTAGAGGATAAGTTAGTGCAAATTGTTAGAGAAAAAAGATAGCTGAAGTGACAAAGTCCTTTTTGAGGTGGGAGGTAAAGTGATCAAAGATGTGAGAAAGCCTCAGAGGACCACAGAGGGGAAGGAAGACAAGGGGAAGGGAAGGGAGGGTCTGTGAAGATGGATTCTGAAGTCATGAGGCACAGGCTGAAGAAGTCTACTTCTGATGATCAAAATCCCCTGTAAAGAAGGAAGCCATTGCCAGTGCTCAAAGTAGTAGGTTCAGCTGGAGGTGGAGATATAAGGATTGTGGTAATGATTCACAACAACCTGTGGAAAGCCAATAAAAGCTGTGTTGGGTCTGGCCTGGCATCACTAATGGAGCAGGTTCACACGTCTCTTCACCCGGCTGTGATGCCAGTCCCTGGAGAGCACACCAGCAACACACTCAACTTGTGTGTGCTGCTTTCCAGAGCCAGCCACCTCCACCACAAACCAAGGGGAATGAACATCCAGGTGAGATGAAACAGGGCAGAGAACAAGACATCTCAACAAGATATAGCACATCCATTAAGGAAGAACAAAACATTATGAGAGAGACAGTTTTCACAGTTAGATGCCCTTTCTCATTTATATGAAAATCTATATTTCATATTTCAGTATGTCTAATTAAAAATGCATAATTAAGACCGAGGCATGGTGGTTCATGCCTGTAATCCCAGCACTTTGTGAGGCTGAGGCAGGAGGATCACTTGGGATCAGGAGCTTGAGACCAGCCTGGACAATATGATGAAACCCCATCTCTACCAAAAATACAAAAAAATTAGCCAGGTATGGTGGCACATACCTGTAGTCCCAGCTACTCAAGAGGCTGAGGCACAAGAATCATTTGAACCCGGGAGCAGAGGTTACAAAGAGCGGAGATTGTGCCACTGCACTCCAGCCTGAATGAGCGTGAGACTCTGTCTCAAAAAAAAAAAGAAAAAAGGATAATTAAGTATTCAAATAGAATATTTAAAGTATATGTGATATTTAAGTATGTCTAATTGAAAATTCCTAATTACTCTAAAAGAATGTGAACTTTAATAAATGTACAAGTACACATGCTAGAAGCTATCTCTAAATGTCCCCTGAAAATAAACAGTTGAAAAATGCAATACAGGCATCAGCACCTTTCTCTTTTTGTTTCATATCATTTAACCTAATGTACTAATTCATGGAAAATATTATGTAATTGCAAAGTTGTTTGGGGTAACATAAAGTTGTGCTTGTTTTAGTCAAAACTTACTGCAAGACTTATTTTTAATTTTTTTGCTGTTATTTGGGACCTAAGTACCTATTTTAAAAAGTGATTTAGATAAGTTAAAAAGTATTTGGGATTTATGCTTATTGTGGGTCCAGTTTAAAGGACCACATTAGATGAATTAGTCTCATTTTTAATTTTAGCAGAGGTTCTAATGATTTGCTAAATCTTCTACTCTCTTCGTTTTTATCGTCTTGAAACCAAGAAAGTTTATAAATGTTTACTGAACATATATGTGAAATTTTGGAGAAAACTTGCCTGAGTCACTTTTTGGACAGCCCCTACGCCCTATCCTGGCTTATCTGTCTTGAGGTTGCCATTCAGTCCTGTTCTGAATTATTTAGACATCTAAACATCTTGGGACAGTGATTTTTTTTGTATAAAATTATTAAATTAGACGTAATTCATCATGATGCCACTCTCATGTCTTTTTGATGGACTGATGCTGCTCTTTTCAATTACTTTGCCTTATAAGCTTCTTGGAATTTCAAAACTATAAATTTTGGGAAGCCATAAGCAATGCTTGAGGTTGCCATAAGAGATCTACCCATTTCCATTTCCATTTTCCCTGAAAACAACAGTAATAGGGAGAGGTAAAAACCGGGCATCTGCTAGTCCATATATACAACCTTGTGTGAGGTGAAAACACATCCTATTCTATGGGAAGATGCAGCATATAATGGGGATCATGGCTTAGGGAGCAGAGTTATTGGCGTGATTTCAGCAACCACTCACTCCCCAAAACATGATAGCTTCATAGAGATTACAACCTAGCCTCAAGTCAGCTCAGACTCTGAATGGAATAACACAGACAACTGTTAAATAAACAGTCCAAAACAAAATTCCTCAGGTTATAATGGGGTTCAGGAATAAACTATGAACAATTCCAACCATAACACCCAAAGGGAACTGAACCTTTAAATAAACAACTAGACACACGCAAAGAAAGCATGTCAGTTTCAAAAGCAATCTCAGCTTCTCCTTCAACTCATTTACTAAGTTGTGTTTGTTTGAAACTCATATTTTTAATTTCAGAAAAATCTTCTTGAGCCACATTTGAATTGCCTTAAGTGCTTTTATTACTTTTTTTTGTTAGTTCAAATTACTACCAGTTCCATTCTGTGGCTCTGGTGTGTCAGAGCCTGTTTTAGTTGTTCTTCCTCTCCACTGAAGGTTGGCTGTTTGGGTTTGTTGTTATTTCTCTTGGTGCTACTCATAGAGACTCAGTTTACCTATATTCTCTATCAATTTGTGCTGTTTTATAGCAGGCAGCTTCCAGAAGGAACTTATTCTCTGTTCTCTGGTTTTCTCTTGCTCTCCCATGTTAGCAAAGCCTCATCCTTCTTCATTTCCTAAGGACCCAAAAAGTCTGGGAATGTTTCCCACAACTGAGGTTGATCTTCCCTCAGGGGTAAAGCATTCCTTAAGCCAAGCAATCTCAGGCGTAAACATTCATGGTTCCTTGGTCAAGGCTTTCCTACTGTTATCTTCAAGTTCTCGCTTGGATCATAGAGAAGGGAGCCCCCCTACAGCTCTCTACCAGCTTGGTTTTGAAAATGATGAACTATCATTGTCATTATTGTTGTTGTTGTTTCCGTTTTACAATGAACTCATTTTAAACCACAGATCCATTATTTCTTTTTTTATTATTTTTTTATTTTTGAAAGAAAGAAAAAGAGAGGAAAGAAAGTGAGAGTGAAAGAAAGAAAAAAAAGAATGTAAGAGAGAAAGAAAGAGGAAGAGAAAGAGGGAAGGAGAACGGGATTCTTGTTCTATTGCCCAAGCTAGAATGCAGTCTAAAAATTGGTATTAAAAACCTCTTTTATGCCAATAATTGTGCTTAACAATGGAGACAGGAAGGAATAAGGGATGAAAAAAACAAGCAGCCAACCAGTGTTTTACTTAAACCTGTGAAATGCTATGCAATTGCTGAGGAGTGATTTACTTCGAATTATGTGGTCACTTTTAAAATAGGTGTAATGTGATACTGACAAAAATGTATGTTTTGTGGATTTGGGGTGGAGAGTTCTGTAAATATTTGTTAAGTTTACTTGTTCCAGGTCTGAGTTCAAGTCCTGGATATCCTTGTTAATTTTCTATCTCGTTGATCTGTCTAATATTGACAGTATAATG